>JBAMIB010037893.1:0-15953 GCA_037177415.1 Kaempferia rotunda
ATCCCATACAAGTCGAAACCCTGGACGACGATTTTACAAGTGTGCAACAAGCACTTGTCATTGTTGGTATTGGGCTGATCTCATAGACGATTATCTCCTGGAACTGCAAAGTTATAATTCTATACTTGAACAATACCAGGAAGAAAGGACAAGACTCATTATCAATGAGGATTTTGCAAATCTCGAAGTGGATGACCCACCAGATGACTCAGGATTGTTTCATAGGCATTATGACTGATGGCGGACATGGTGGACCCCTACCACTGCTGGGGAATCTTATCCTAAATCACTTTATGTCATCTTTATGTAAAGCATCTACATTTATGAGTCATGATGCTAGTGCGCTAATCATTGTAGCTTTACAGCGCATACCTTATCACGAAGGACTCTGGCTGTCTCCAGAGCCTTCCTACCTCCTTATTCTTCCCTGTCATCGACGTCCACCTCATCGCCTTCGGTAGACTCGAAGTGTCGAAGTTTAAATTATTTGGACGGACAGGGAAACTTGATAATTAATTATCAGGTAGGCTGCAGCTTCCCACATTATCAAATTATGTTTCGCTTGCTTACTTCAGTTCGACCTATTTGCACTGGTTAGTTACCCTCGGACTTACCCGAATTAGCGCATTGCCCCCTCTGGTCGAGTTTGGGGGTCGATTGAGAGTAGCTTCAGGTTGCATGCAGTATGAGTTGGACTTTGACTACGAGCCGGATGACAGTCGCAAAAACGTTACCGACGTGACTTGGCTGTTGTAGTGGACGGTCGACTTACTCTGTTTTTATTGGCAGAATAGCATAAGATTTCAATTTACGCTGATTATTGTTTAGAGTGAATAATTCAATCTTGTAAAAAAATTTCATCCATCATTGAAATTAATTGGAAAGTGTTCATCGTGAATGACCCGTTAACTTTTATTAGCTCTTAAATTAATTATCTATTTAAAAAAATATTCATTATTTCATCAAATGGGGGTGTATTCCATTTTAGATTTTTAATGATTTTTAATGACTTTTATGGATTTTAAAAGTCTAGGTGCATTCAATCTAGATTTTTATAAACTCCATAAAAATTTAATGGTATCTAAATTAGATTTTTATAGAGTTTTAAAAAATCATGTAGTATTGATTCTTGATTTTTCAAAACTCTATAAAAATCTTTTGATATCCAAATTTAAACAGACTTTTCAAAAATCTTTGGATACCGATTTTAAACCGTTAGAAAAGGTAAGAAAATTATAAAAAAAATCATCTATCCCTATATGAGATTTCGATGGATTTTAAACCCATGCGTCTATCTCTGTTTTCGACCGTGTCGTCTCTATCTTCTCTTCCCCCTTCCTCCTTCGTCTTCGAGGCGGCGACACCTTCGCCATTACTGTTGTGATTTCCTCTGCTTTCTTTTCTGCCTCTATCTTCAAGGCGGCAGCGATTTCTTCATCTCTTTCCCTACTTTCTTTTTTGCCTCCTTTGTCTTCGAGGCGGCAGCAACTTTGCTTTTTCATGATGGTGATTGCTTTGATCAATTTTTTGATACTCAAGAACAACGAGCAAATGTCAATGCATGGAGAGATACAATAGCGAATCGAATGTGGAGTGATATTCATCATATTGCCAATGTGGAGAGATTTTTTTTCTTTTCTGTAAAAGACTATTGAAAATATATTACAAATTCTCAGTATTTTTTATTATCTAGATAATTGATATTGATATTGTGTATCATTAAAAATTATTGTTTAATTGAAAATTTGATTTCTATAAATTGAATATGACTCATTTATATTTTTTTATGTCGTCAGAAGATTATTAAAATGTGCGAAATAAAAAAGAAAAAGGACAAAAATGATCATGTAGATATTCTACTTTTATTTTTTTCCAAATATATATTTTTTATAATTTTCAAATTAAAAAAATATATATGAGAATAATCTTTTTTTTTTTACAGTTATATTTGACAGGAGTGTTAGATGACTTATAAGATATTATTATATTATAAAATCTATAAATTTCAATGAAAAAGTTTACAATTGTCTCTAGAAGTCTTGTAGAAAATTTGATAAAACTCCATGTAATTCTTTTCACAACTTCGTACAATTTTATAGAAATCTATCAACTCTATAAAAATCTATCACTAAAAATAAATCAATGAAAGTTGTTAAATCTCTGGATTGAATACACCCCTAAATAAGATTAATGTAGAGGGTGGTAACGATCCAGGACTTTTTTTATAGTAAAATCAAAATTTTGTGGGTAAATATAGGGAGTTTAAAAGTACGAAGAAGTTTTTAAAACATCGATGAATTTTGGGAGGTAAAATGAAAATATCTATAATTGATTTGAGATTAAAGTGGGCCTCCAATTCAAAATTGGAAGGAAGGTTCAAGAGATATCTGGATCGGCCTTTGGCGAATCGACGCTTGTTTTCTAGGGTTTCTTCCGTTCCGTTCTTGTTGGTGGTGTTTCGCCGGGGGAGCGATCGAGAGGATCTCGGCGATATAGGGTTCCTTACCGGCGGATAAAACGATGTCAGGCAAGGAAGTGCGCGAGTACACCAACCTCAGCGACCCGAAAGGTATAATTAAACTTTCGAGGTAGCCACCGTGCTCATCGAAAAGAAATTACGAAGTGTCAATTTGTTTGGTTCGTGTCGGCAGATCGAAAATGGGGCAAGGGGAAGGACAAGATCGATGACGAAGATATCACGTTCCAACGGATGGTAGCAAAGGTTAGCCAATCGGCCCTTCTGTAGGTCACAATTTGTTGAATTCTACCAACTAATTTTAGTTAATCAGAAAGATTTTTTTATTTTCTTTTTCTTTTTTATTTTATTTTATTTTATTATACTACCTCTTCTTATGCTGTTTACTAAATTAGCATTTGGTATCATGCGCACCTAGCTGTTGCAAGCCTTAGGTCCGTGTCAAATTTATTCCTAACTGCTCAAGTTTTGATATATTCCAGGGGATATTGATGATGCTTTCTGCTTAAGGTAGTTAGTTGATTGACCTTGGCTGTAGGAATTTCAATTTTGTTATTCAAGATGAATTTGTGTACTATGAAGGCTGTGTTAGCTTATCATTGTAACTTGTAACAGCATTCACTGTTGGCATTATTGCATTTATATCTTATAAGCTTGGAAGGAACAACAAACAAACAAGGATATGACAGAAAAGTTGCATATACTGAATTTAAACTCCCAATGGAACTTTGAAAAACTTTTTTTAGTCTATGATGTATTTGCTATTTTGACAATAGCCAAGTTGAGCTTAAAAAAAACATGAGCTAAGTTGGTTTATACACTGATGACTTATTTAAACTTTGTTGTACTTTGTCTAAATTCGTAAGATTCTGGTTCCCATTTTCTGATAACATGCCCCGCAGGGATATTGGCTTTTCCTGTTGGGCGGTTGATCTTTGCAGATGCAGGAAGTTGCCGGTGAACGTGGAGGATACCTTCATGGGCGAGGCGGTACTTGTTTTTACTGGTTTCTAGCAGTATGTTTTGCAATGATTTCATTGACTCTGCTATATCTTCAGCTTTGGACAGCGATGACTTGCTATACCTTAAGGAACAGATGGAAGCTGAGGAAGATGCTGAACGGCTTCTTCGACGGACTGAAAAACGGGCATTTGCTGCCTTTAAGATATCCTCATTGGATGAGATTGCATTATAGGCATTATATTTCTGTTTCTCCTTTCTGTTTTTTTTTTAAATTTCTTTTTATTTCCATGACTGTCTGATCACAAAGCTGCAAGTTTGGTGGATTCCTCACCTGCACCTTTGCCCTTGCCACTTCGGGTTGAACCAAAGGCAAAGAGTGGAATAAGGTACTCTAATTTTTGTCAGGTTATTGTTGCATTGCACTGACTGGAAATTGATCTTCATTTGTTTGATGAGCAGACAGCAGGATATCTTGAAAAAAATTATCCAGGTTATGCCAAAGAAGCAAAAGGTTTCAAGTCCTAGTTTGCTGCAATCTGAGCATTCCAACCAATCCTCATCTGGAAGAGGTTCGATGCCCACAGACAGTGAGGGAAAACTAGAAAAGAGTCTCTCTCCTTCAAGGCCATCAGAAATTCAGAAAATTTCATGTTCAGTTGTCACCAACTCACCACAGCGAGAGCAAGAACAGAAGGCAGATGCAAAACCAGAGAATACTGTCAAAAGTTTGCTTGGATTAGCATATGAAAGCTCTGACGAGGAATGAGCGAGCAGTAGAGATCAATGTGTTTTTTTGATTCACTCCCAATTCTACTGTTTCATTTTAAAATTTAAATTTAGATCTTCTTGGTCTGTCATACGGATTTCGAGTGTTTGAGCAATTTGTTGGTAGTAGGCATTCAAGATGAGTAAATGTGCTGTATCGTAGCTGGGCACAGCACGAATTTGCCAGCTTGTGAGATTTTCATATTGTGCGTTGGCCTGTACTTAAGCACAGGTGATTTGTGTCCCTGTTGCTCAAACGATTAGAGTAAATTGACTGCACATTATTTTTACATTGCTTTGAGTTATGTTGTGTTTATAGACGATTTAACTCATTGGACACTCTTATGCCCAGTTTACTTTATAGGACAGGTAGGGGTGAGTATTCGGTTAAAACCGAACCGAACCGAATAGACCAAACCCGAATAAACCGAATTCTAAAAAAATAACCGAACCGAACCAAATTATTTGTCAAACCGATAAAACCGAACCGATCAAAAAATCGGTTAATTCGGTTTAAAACCGATTTAACCGAATAATTTTGGCCCTATGCTGTTTAATATTTTTATGTACTTTTAAAACTTTAAATAATATGCATATATCATGATAATGTTTGAAAACAGAATCCTAAAAGTAAAATATTTCTTCATCGATTTGATAAAATTGAAAACTATTTTAATTTGCATAAAATGACCTCGATTTGATAAAATTGAAAACTATTTTAATTTGCACAAAATGACCTCCACTGCATGATATTTTAAATTTCATATTGAATGAATCCACCAAAAAAACACCATAAGTGATCTGTTTGAAAATATAATTTTAGTAGCAGCTACTATGAAAATGATCCCTTTGGAAAATCATGGGCATGACTCCTTTGTACATATTTCCCATAAAAGTTTAAAAAAAAGTTTTAGTTTCAATTTGGAAATTAAATCCATATTAGTAAATGTACTTTTGTAGTTATTCTTGATTTAAAGTTTATCAACTTGGAGAGGTTTTTTTTTTAATTTACTATTTGTCACTAAATTTCATGAGTTGATATAAAAGATTCATAAGTTATGTTTATATGGATTCATATACTCTAAAAGTATTATGCAAATGTGGTCATTGTCCTTTTGTTTTGTTGAATGTAATGCAGTGATAAAACACTCCAATGAATAATTAAGAGCACTAGAATTTGAATCCCAGAGGTGGATTTTGAATGTGCATAAGTTTTGTTTTAGATTTACCTTGTCCTTCTTTCTTATTCAGTAAAATGGGTAAGAAGGAAACAGGCAAATAAAAGATTCAAAATAACGACAAAATTGATCAATTTCATCATCTTTTTCTATGAAGTAGAATTAGTTCTATCAAGTAGTTCCTTAGACAACTCAACTAGAGAAAATAAAGCATCAAGCAAACAGAGATTTGACAGAGTTTTTATGATAAATGTAAATAATAATAATAATAATATATAGTGTGTTGAACTAAGTAAGATAAGAAAGCATATTGGTCCACATCTTCTCTTTGCAAGTAGCAGCAGAAACAACAAGGAACATTTATCACCAATCCCCTGCTTAGCTTTTTGTTCCTGTTCTTCAGCCAATAATGCAGCAACTCACCAAATTGAAGCCATTCCACAGAAGTAAAACGCTCCCTAAAATGTTAGATATGGACGACACATTTATTTCACTAATAATCCTATTTATTAATTACTATCAGCTGCTTCTCCTTTTCTTGTTGGCTTCTCTCCTCCTCTCGGTCTCTCCTCTCCGGCCTCGGCCTCCATTTTCCTCAGAAGTTCTTCCGCATTGTCTGCCGAAATGACAATGTGACTCTCAGAGTCCTCGATGAACCCTTCCCTCACTCCTTTTCGATCAAATCGTTGTAGTAACCGTCCACATTCAGAATCCCAACCTGCTCAAATCAAGCATATTAAATCAAGGTTTTTAATTTCCAGCTTTTGGAAATTACTCACTGGTTTGTGGTGGATTCCAAGCTGAGACCAAGCTATTATCCCAAGAAGCTCCTCCATGGTTCCATAGCCACCTGGAAGAGCAATGAAGGCATCTGCGTTCTTGGCCATTTCAGACTATCTCTCATAGTCTCATGCATGTCTGCAACTCTTTTCACCTCACCGATGCTTTCTCCTAATATCTGCACACAAAAATTTCTTAACATAACTATATATATTGAGACAAGTTAGAGGGACATCATCTGGAACTGCACCTCGCTTGGCAGAAGGGCTGTTGGAATGACCCTGTAATTGGATAGGGCACAAGAAGATTTCTTGAATGAGCTATGAAATTTATATAGTATTACGTGAGGAAATTAAACAAGTTGCATAATTCTCACCCAAGAACATGGCAACCACCATCATAGACTGCTTTGGATATTAAACCCATACACCAGGTCTATCTTTCTCTCTGCCTGAAAGATGGAGGCGATCAAATTAAAGAGGAGAGAAATAGGAACGATTGATAGTTAGATCGAGCTGAGGAGATGCTCTAAGAGACTAAGACGGGAGGAGGACTGGCATCATGGCGTGAGTAGGGCGGATCGAAGGAGATGTAGGTTCGGCAAGATGGCGATGATCAGGAGATCGACGAGCAACGAAGATGATCGAGGAGAACCGGAGTCGGGAGGAGAGGAACTGTGTGGGGTGCGGTGACTGCGACAAGGAACCGAGCGGCAGAGAGGAGTCACGCTGTCGCAGAGAGGTCGAGAGGAGATATGTTGCGACTCGCGAGTTCGCGATTTAGGGTTAGAGGAGTTACCGAGTTAGGATTTAGGAATTAAACCGGTTCAGGTTTAATATTTCGGTTTTTTCGGTTTACCCGAATAACAACTTTTGAAACCGAATCCGAACCGATAAAACCGAAAAAACCGTTTTTTATTAATCGAATAGACCGAAATTCTGAATTAACCGAACCGAAATTAAAAAATCGGTCAGTTCGGTCAGTTTGTTCGATTTAACCGAATTTTTGCTCACCCTTAATTCTCACCGGTAGAAATGTGTCCCTTGCTCTCAGTTTTGAGCTTTGACTCGGATGTGGTAGAAATTTCTCAGAGGTGGTAGACTTGTTTGTTTGTGTTTTATGGTTTGTCTCTGTTCTTGACTTAGTCAACTAGGTTGTCAATTGATACATTGATTAGTCAATTGATACATTGATTAGTCAATTGATGTCTATGTTCAATTCACTCGATATAAAAAAGAAATGGACAAGAAAATTCTTGTTCAGTTACATTATCCGGGTGCCAATTGGCTAGGTAGTCGACTAATACATTGATCAGTTGACTCAACATCAAACAGAAACGAATGAAATTCATTTGTTTGGGTTGATCATTGTTCATTTGACTCAAATGCTTAGCTAACTGTGGATCAAACTGAACAAGATTTCTATTTGAGAGGTAGTCGATTGATTAGTCAATTGAAGCCAAGGCACTGATGATTGTGCAAATCAGTTTACCAATCCTTTAATAGGAAAGCAAACATGTAAGGAGTCATTGAGCAGATGTCTGAATTAAAACATTCAGATTCACAATAAATACTATTTAGGACTCGACTGATGGACTGAGCAGTTGACTGATCATTGCGCAAACAAATAGAACTGCTGCACAAATGGAAGAGCATATAAATAGAGATCTCAGGGGATTGGCCAAGGTTTGCAAAGATGATCAAAAGCTCTTATAAAATTCATTCCAAGATCCTTTACTATCATTTTCTTATCTTAGATTATTTACTTTCTCCTTATACTCAAAGCTCTATTCTACTGTAAGAAGAACCAGGGGTAAGAGGTTTCTCTACCTCCGATGCTCTTGAGAAGTAGAAAGATAGTGACAAATTTCAAGGGGAGATCCCTTGATAGACTATCCTGTGCAGTAGGAGCCAGGCTGCCCAACCATGCCAAATATCTTGTCTTTGTTTGCATTTCTGTGTTTTGGTTGTTTTCTACTTTTGTATATTTTCGGTTGCCCATACTATAGAAACAAGCAAAAGCAAGCGATTGAGTCTATTGAACCCCTAGTTTCTCTTCAATTTCTAAAAATTCTATATGAATTCTTTTGGGTGCAATCATTTTATCAGTGAAACTGTCCACTATGGTCTAGGTTTCTAGAAATTATTTGTTTTACATGTTTTTTTATTAGAATAAATCTAAATAAATAATGGAGTTTACAAGTTAAGCTAAGTTCATAAGTGCCCATATGTTTACATTAAGCAAGTTTCATCAAATTATCACTCTTTTCATCCCTTCTTGTCTCTCTTTATGAGTTGATCTATTTTTTTCTGATCTTTTTTCTCTGGTTTTTTTTTATCGTTGTCTATGGTGCTTGATCCCTTATGATCATAACAATTGGATTTAGAGTTAGCTAAGTGACTATTTTCAATAGACTACATTAGGAATCACCAAATAGTTGATAGAGGATGAGAAGATGACTAAAGATAAATTTATTTGAAGCATAGAGAAGCAAGGTCTACAAAATTGTTTTGTGCCAGTTGACATGATAAAACTTATTGTTCTATTGTCCAATCTAGAACAAGATTTATTCAAAGTGCATCTTTTTCTTCTTCTTGGATGAGGTCTCCTGCTCCTCCAAGTTAAGGGGCTATCACCTTGTCCTCCTCTTCTCCTTATGCTTCTTTTCTTCATCAGTCCCTTTCTCCAACATCATGCATGTATAATATCATTTTGATCAAGAACTGATACCTCAATTCAGAATGATTTTATCTTCTTCCCATAGATTCCTCTATTAACTGGTTTTGTGAGTGTCATGTTTTGGTACACTAGCATGACATTGACACGATTGAGGATCACACCCCTGCTCAAAATGATACTTGAAACCTTGTAATCCTTGTCAGATCCTCTCTTGTAA
The DNA here is from genome assembly GCA_037177415.1 of Kaempferia rotunda. Taxonomy (NCBI): domain Eukaryota; kingdom Viridiplantae; phylum Streptophyta; class Magnoliopsida; order Zingiberales; family Zingiberaceae; genus Kaempferia; species Kaempferia rotunda. The sequence goes on from JBAMIB010037893.1 coordinate 9,059, forward strand.
CTGATGTTGACACCATATATCTTCAGATTGACAGTATATTGTTCTAACCAAGGACTGATATCCCACATCAGAATACTTTAAACTTTGAACAAAGATTAATTTAGATTTCTCCTTCAAGAAGTGGAGTCACTTTCAAGCAATGAAGATGTGTTGGAATACCAAAAGGTTATATGAGAACTCTAGAATGTTTGGAAAATTTTCAAGTCTTTTTGGAAGTATTAAAACCAAATTTTTTAAGGATCAAGGTCATATAATTATAATATCATCACTTTCTTCTATTTATTCTAGGTTTATAGATAGGTAGAATGCTTACCTGGACTGTAGCAATAAAGTATTTAACTTGTGTTTTCTTTCTCATCTCCACTTATTTCCTCTACATTTCCCTCTTCTCTTCAACCTCTACTTTGATTACTTTGGAATGAAGTATTGATTCATCCTTCCACTGACATAACGAGTCACTACTTTGGCATGACATCAACAGAATATCATGTGCCAATATTTTGACATGATATTGACTCAATATCATACTAGTTGGAGATAAATACCTAGCTTGAGAGGACTTTACACTTGAAATCCTTATCAGTTCCTCCCTCTTCCAAATTGATATCGGCACCATATGTTGATAGCCCAATGCGATATTGGTAACTATTGTTCTAATAGAGGATTAAAATTATGGTTTAAAATTTTGTATTGTGCTAGGGGACATGAGCAAAAAATTGCCCTTCTGCTTATCGCCCGACATAGGTATCAACATTGACATCAGCGGTACCAGCATCGACATCGGCACCATAGCATCATGGGTCACCACGATCCCATAATTTTTGATGGAAAATTATTATTTATTATTTTTGCTTTTTTAATTTTGTTAATATTTAGGTTAACATTTTTATTTTTAATTAATATATTTTATATCTAAAAATATTGAAACCATATCAGCACAACATGATACAATATTGAAGCTATATCATTCCGGTCATAAATCGAAACTCCGATACGCCTCAAAATTTTAAACTATGATTAAAACTCTAGCTCAGAGTGATACTTGAAAACTTGCAACAGATTAATTGAGAAGTCACCTTTCAGGACTGGAGTCACACTTTTTGGAAATGAATATGTTGGAATTGCAAAATGTAATATAACTTTTGAAGTATCTTGAAAGTCTCTTGGCCTTTTTGACCGTACGAGAAGAAGTTATCTAGGGACCAAGGTGATGTAATTATTCTCTATATAGAGATATATTTTGTACTATGATAGTAGTAATCAGTAGTAAGGAGATCTTTAACTTAATGTTTTCTTCATCAAATCTCCACTTTCTTCCCTTTTCCCTTGTACTTGGGTCCTACACGGATGTAGAGCCAAATCATTTCTTTTGTCTACTTCCGGTCCTCCCTAAAAATGAGTAACAAAGGGAGTTTGAAGCTAGTCCCACAATTTCACACTAGACTTGTCTGATGAGTGCCTACAGAGAACAACTAGGCAAACATCATGACCTTTGTCTACTTTTAGTTAGATTTCTCCAAATAAAGTTTTTAATCCTTTATTACTCTAGCATGCCTTCTTCATATTCATACATTTGCTAAAATTAGTTTGTGGTTACATCAATTGCCCAATAAAACTAATTCCATCCCTTCCATATGTTCACCACCAATGCTTTTCATCTATCTATCCTACAAATTTGTCCATTGTCAAAGGTGTATCTGTTATGCTTGCACCTCAGTCCTAACATCATATTTTAAATAGACCCAACATCATCGCACAACTGCCGAGCATCATCCAACACAACTTTGCATTATTTTTATATGCAAAGATCCCCCATTCCTTTGCCAAGCATATCAATGAATTGCATTCCGATATAACATCAAAGATCAATCTAGAAGGCACCATTGAGGAATGAAGATTGGTGAATACATAAAGGCTGTATTCAAACTCCAAAGTGAACATTTGAAGTGTAAGTGGCTTTCTGAAAGTAGGGAAAATTTTGTCTAGAGACTAATGCCATTTAATTATTACTACCATTGCTTTTTAGGTTTCACACTATGAATATATGGATCTTTTCCCTGGGTAGCAACAAATAATATTAAACTTAGATTTCTTTCTTAACTTTCCCCTTTTCCACTCCATTATTCCTGTCCCATTGTCTCCTTTTCTCTCTCTTCATCGTCTTTGTATAATCAATTTAAATTGTCACATTGAAAATGAAAATGAATAAAACTGGTACAAGAGGAAGATCCAATCTATTTGACTTTTCATGCATCCCAATTTGAAATTTTGTGAACTTGGACAAGAGGAAGAGGAGTCTTCATCTGTCACTTAAATCTACATTAAATCATAATTTGAGATAATGTGAGTTTGAATATCACTCATTCAACCTTGGGCACCATTCACTAGATTTGGCAACTCACCCTTCCCCTTTTCAGTCACTACCAATTAAGAGAGAACAAGAAAAGCTTTGTCAAGCTATAGTGGTCAAAAGTCTCCCCTTTTGTTAAACAGCAGTTAGGATGTACTTGAGAACTCAACTAATCTACAATATGAAATATTAATCAATTAGATGTTATATTAAAATGATTAGTATTGTTTAGTATTATTATTATGACAGATATTTTTATTACTGATTGCCTATATTTATATAACATGATTCTGTTATCTAGTTATCTCATAAATGTAACTATATAACCTGTAACAGTATGATGAGATCATTAAATAATAATTTGATACTATTAATCTAATAATGAAAAGGGGAGTTTTGGTGCAATGGTAAAATTGCTACTGTGTGATCTTATGGTCATAGGTTTGAGTCACAGAAATAGTCTCTTGCAATGAAGGATAAGACTGCGCATAATAAATCTAATGTGGTCCTATAATAAACTTCTTCAGGACCCTGCATTAGCGAGAACTTCTTGCATAGTGTTGCCCTTTTATTAATCTTATAATAAACAATGGATGCCATTATTTATCAATATGTATGTGCTATTGTAATGACGAATAAAATATATTACTTTTGAACCCCTTTTGTAATGATCTATATGAAATAATTTTATTTTATTTTTTTGTATTTTTCCTGGCTATATGGTTTTATTGGTCCAATATGACTAATACTTAGCTATACTGTTTATTTCTGATATTGATATAATCATATTTCTACCTCTATCTTCCAACTTAATTCTGATTTGTGAGAGATTATGTTTTTTTTTTTTGTCTGCTTTTTTATCTGACCATTATTTGGAGACACTTCTGATTAATATATATAATCATGATCTACACAGACCTTTGCAGAGGCAGACACTTTTTTCTGTTTTACCGAACTACTCAGCATTTTCAGGGATAACTTCTGCAAACAACTTGACAATAGTGTTGTTGGCATCCAGCCTAAAATTGAGAAATTATCACAGCTTCTGAAAAGACATGATGAAGAGCTTTGGAGACATTTGGAAGTCATAACAAAAGTAATATATTTTGCAAGTTTTTTAAGATTGTCATAGTATCTATTGCTTATTGTTATTTACTATGCAAACATTCCGCTTCTCTATTCTGCATTTGGCCAAACTTTAGTTGTAGTTTGGAATATGAACTGTTTTTATTCTACCAAGTTACGCAGTGACCAAAAAACTGTAAAGGCTAGCATAGTAACTTGAAAATAATGATTGTTACCTGCATAGTCTATCTGCTTTTACACTCAATAAATGTCCCCTTCAATGTTGTTTATCCTCATATGGTATATTTTGTCTTGCTACAAATTGAATTTAGAACTGTTTCAGTTTCTCAAAAATTAAGTATACATTATGCTTATTATCATGATAATTAATTAAAAAAATATGTGGAGTAAAGACATCCAGCAGATTTTATTAAATTAAGCCTTTGATTGAGTTCTGAGAATTTTACTTGGATTTTCTCCGCTACAAAGAGAAGGGTTACATATTTGTATTGGATAATGAAAGAAATAGAGTTAACATAATCAGCTGTACCAAGACTATAGGAAGAGAAATGAATACTTTTAGGGTTGATAAGCCTTTTAGTTTTTATCTTTTCAGATGGATTAACTAACCAAATAAGAACAAAATATTTATGTATTTATTTATGGAGAATCATTTGTTGGGAATTAGCATTTAGGCAAGATGGTCCTGATTATGGATGAAAAATACATTATTTAACAATGCAACTGCTACAATCAGTCATGTAGTGAAACTGAGTAATACTAATATAATAACAACTAAGCTTTTATCACACTGACTAGGGTCGGTTATATGGATCCTTCTACGTCATTAGGCTTGATACCTCTCTATCCTCATCTATATATATAAATGAATTTTATTGTATTTTTTTAATTTAGTATTTTTTGATCTCCCTCTTCCTTGATTAATATGTGTATTTATTATGGTCTTACATCGCCTAATTAGGGCGTTTATTCCTTAAGTACATGCTCGTATAATTTTAAATGCATCCCGCAGAGTTTTTCCTCAATAAGCGCAACTCCGACTTTCTAATATTTTTATTTTTTATCTTGTTCATTCTCTATGTAACATCCGCATCTCTATGACTTTCATCTTTTGCTTGTTTGCTCGATTCATAGTCCAACATCATCTCCATATCTCTATGGAACATACTAGGTCTAAGTATTGCTTTATAAAATTTTCCTTTAGTGGTACTTTACCATCGTAAAGAACATTGACATCCTCCTCCATTTCAACCATTTGCATCTCTATCAATCTTTATCCTTTCGTAAAAAAGTTCCTAGATACATAATTCTCAGTTATAGGTAACTATCATATTTTATCTTAACAACTGTCTTATTATGTTTACTATTATAACTGAATTAAATTCTTATATTCTGTCTTACTCTTTCTTGTGTAGCATAATTCAAAATCTGAATTTTCTATCATCCCTGCCTCTCCCTTGCCCATTGTCACTTGTAAATACAAAATATTATTTTTTTTCTAATCGTTGTATCTATTACCCCATTGCTTTACAGTGAGCATTTCTACATTCCATATTTCAAATATAAGATAATTAGTATTCCTATAATGTCTATCCTTATCCAACACATTCTTTCTTTGTATAGCAACCTAGCATTAGCTTAATAATTTGATGGATCCATAGATAACATTTGCCTATGTTTTAGGTTGGCTGACAACCTAATGCACCCCCCTAATTTATCCGGGTTTGTGAGCAGTTATAGAAGATTTGTTTCGCCATGGGCTGAGTTTATGATAATACTCATAATCAAGCTTGTATATATTTAGTTAAGGCACTGTCCAACTCTTTCTAATTTGAGCCCAAAGTAATCCCAAAATGATCTCCAGTTAATATGATGCTCAATTGGCTTACATAAAAAACAATCAAAAGATTGATCAGTTCAACCATAAGTACTCCTATTACACCATTTAACTCTTGAATCACAATAACCCATAAATAAACCTCAGCTTATGACAATGTTGAAGAAAGGCATACAATGGTCTCATTTTATTTCCCTTTCCCTCCCCCTCCAATTGTTCTACGGTGGAGTAGCCAATTTTGATAGAAAGGTGAGGTCAAGGGATGGCTCCTTGGTTATCTTTTAAACATTTCTTCTTTCTCTCCCCTCCCCCCTTCCATTTTGAATCCCTTCTCTCACAGTAAACATAGAAACCACTCTTAATGAGTAGCCGCTTTGGTAGGGTTAGTCCATTGTTGTCTTTTTATGATTTAGTACCATTGTTGTCTTTTTATGATTTAGTATGACTACCTTTGATTTTTTTGTTGAGAGCTTTAGTGATGAAGAAACAATACAAGGATTCATGAAAATTTATTATTTGCCTTGTAAGGAAAATTTTCTGAGGAAATTGATTGTTTTCTTAAGCGGCTGTGATATGGTTAAATATTGCCCCCTTTCTTCCCTTCCCTTTTATTTCATTCCATGGCCTACAAGAACGACTGCAGGGATTGCCGACGAGATTGGCTGATGCTGATTATTGGTGGTGGTTGGTTGAGATGTTAGGATAGCTAGTGATCGTAGACTAGCTGGTAGGTATAATTAATTGCTCATTGATAGACTCACATGCCAGAGAGATGGAGGTGATTGTTGGGGGAGTGTGTATGTGTGCTGTCTTTAATACTTTAATGTGAAAGTTTACTTTAAAATGCCTCGCATATTTTATTGACCATGATTTGACACCATACCAATCATTGAAAAAAATCTTTGGAAAAACATTTTCTTTGGAATAGACAGATTGTTAGTATGATTAAGGTATGTTATAATGCTTCTTATTATAAGAAAAGTCAAATGAAATAGTATGACTTGGACATTCTTTTTTCTAGTATAACTTTTCTTAGTATGTGAGAAACAATGCCACAAGTATCTAGATCTTTCTTAACTTGTTAGAGATGACATTACATATTTATGACATTACATATTTATGACATTTCTTATTGTGGCTTATTATGTTTTAGTATGAAACAGCCACTACTTTTTATGCCGTTATAAATTTCTTATTGTGTATCTTCGATTCTACCAACTAAAGGAGGAACTTGTAGATGAGGGAAATTTGACTATTATGTCATGGATATTTTAGCTGTATAAAGAACCAAGTTATTGTGTTGGTTGGATGAAGTGAATAAATCATTGTAGTAGACAAGGATGGCCTTGTTCAATAGGCCTACGCACTAATGAAAGAATTGAAGGTGTACAAGGATGGTTTAGTGAGTTGGAAATGACCTACAAACCAATGAAAGGGTTGCACTCTTAGGTGGTAGGGATGGACCAAGACATTGTTGGACTTTCTGGGCCGCAAAAATCGTTTTTTGAGTTGCAGCAACCCCGGAAATCCTTAGAAGGATCCGTGCGAATAGTATAAAACAATTTCTTGTACTTGTTTAAACCTAGATCTACCTTAGATCTACATGGAAAAGGGTTATACCT
>JBAMIB010037995.1:0-28803 GCA_037177415.1 Kaempferia rotunda
CGAGGGGTACAACAAAAAGCTCGGGTCTGTTTCGGGGTATACCCGTCCTTAGGGGCGTACGGATTTTTTTTTTTTTTTTACCAAAGGCAGCGGGGGTCCCACCAGGGGTCTGTCTTTTATTCCTTGGATTCTCCCGCCGTACGAAATTTCCTGCCCGGTGTTTTGTCGTTTCCGGAATTATAGCATCCGTGGTGAAATAAACCAATCACGGAAAACGGATGGGACTCTTTTTTTCCCACTCGAATCCAACTGAACGGAATGAAAAAAATAAATAAATAAATAGCAATTATTTTGATAATTTACTCGTCTACATTTAGATAAGGAAAAGGGAGACGCATCTTGCACAATTGCACGACCTGGACGGCTCCTGTACTTGGCATCGCAGTACCCATCGGCACCTCCCGATTGCCACGGCCAGGTATCGCCTCCTCCAATCCTCAACCGCCATGTGGTCCCCATTTATGATTTTACCCTTTGACTCTTCCGTTTAAATGAACACATTCCGACCTGTCAGGGCATTTCAGTCATTTGATTTGATTAGGGCGGAAGACAAACATTCGGTGGAGGTGGTAACCAGATCAGGCCTTCGTTTCTTCGCTTCTTCTTCCCACTCTCTTCGTCGTCCGAGAGAGAGCGCAAGGAATTGAAGGGAAACGGAGCTTCTTCGAGGCATGCGATCGCAACGAGGAAGAGGAACGCTGCTCCGCCGGCGGCCCTATCTTCCCCATCCTCCACCCTTCGTGCATCTCCCTTCCTTCCTCTTCATTTCCACCTAATGATCTTCGTGCCCCCGAGGAGATGCTGAAGCGGCGATGAACAGACCGCGTCCCTGCGATTCCGACATGTCGACCGTGTTCCCCTTCGACCTGCTCGCCAGCATCCTCGACCGCGTCTCCGACCCCCGCGACCGCAAGTCCTGCCGCCTTGTCTGCCACGGGTTCCTCCGGGCCGAGGAGATCCACCGCCGCTCGCTCCGCGTCCTCCGCCTCGAGGTCCTCCCTGGTCTCCTTCGCCGCTACGCCGCTGGACTTGAGTGCCTCGATCTCTCTGCTTGTCCGGCCCTCGACGACCGCGCTTTCTCTGCTGCCCTCGCTGCCGGGGCGGGCCAGTGGCGGCTTCGGTCGGTCAGCCTTAGCCGCGCCAGCGGCGTTGGGTGGCGGGGCTTGGTGGCTCTCGTGGATGCGTGCCCGCGCCTGGAGGCTGTGGACCTGTCACACTGTGTCGGCGTCGGGGATCGGGAGGCCGCCGCCTTGGCGAACGCCGCCGGGTTGAGGGAGCTCCGATTGGATAAGTGCCTCGGGCTGACGGATGTCGGGCTCGCTAAGGTGGCGGTGGGCTGCGCCGGGCTAGAGAAGCTCGGAATCAAGTGGTGTCTGGAGATCTCCGACATTGGGATCGATCTGCTCGCTAAGAAGTGCCAGGATCTGAAGGAATTGGACATCTCATATCTCGAGGTTACTTTCTAGTTTCCACATCCTCTCTCTCTCTCGTCTCTGATCGTTATTGAACAAAAAACACGAATTTCCACCCATTGTCCTCTTCAGATAACCAATAGATCGATCAACTCCATTTCCTCACTTGGCAAGCTGGAAGTTCTGAACATGGTAGGATGTTCTTTTGTAGACGATGAGGGATTACAATTTCTGAAGCACCGAAACAACTCATTGCGGGTAAGTTTTGGTGAATCTTATTCCAAATTTTACTCTTTCACAACAACAGAATCATAGCAGTTGGCAATCCCGATACATTTAGGCCATTAATAACACTGCAGATGGTGATAGTTCAACAAAGCCTTTCGAGTGGAACAGACTAATTTGTTTTCTTTCTTTGGTTCATGCTTTATTGCAGAGCATTAATATCTCTCGCTGTGAAAATGTAACTTCTAGTGGTTTAACCTCAGTGATCGAAGGAAACAGTGGCCTTCAAAAACTCAATGTTGGAGATTGTTTTCCTGTAAGGTTTTGGCATTATAGCAATAAGTTGGATTTGCTCGAGGACCTACCGCTCATGTAAAAGTTGTACATTGCAGGAGCTGGCATCTCTCTTCCTCTCCAAGTTGAATGTTTTGAGGGATAGCTTGACCGTACTAAAACTTGATGGCTTTCAAGTTTCTGCATCAAGTCTTAAGATAATCGGCCTTAACTGCAAGAATTTGGCCAAGATAGGGCTTAGTAAATGCCAATCAGTGACCGATGAAGGGATCTTTGAGCTTGTAGCCAGTTGTGTTCATTTAACAACCATTGATCTTACATGCTGTCATCTGCTTACGGACAGAGCCCTTATGTCTATAGGAGATCAATGTAAAAAGCTGCGATGCCTCCGACTAGAATCCTGCAATTTAATAACTGATAAGGGCCTAGAATGTATCGGAACAAGTTGCTCTAATCTTGAAGAAATAGACCTCACTGATTGTAGTCTAAGCAGTACTGGTAAGTTTTTGTACTCACTAAAAATTGATCATTTTGGATCATGAAGTACATGTCTTTCTATTCTTCAAATACAATTGTATTAATTCCATCTCCATTCCTTGCAGCCATGAAGTATTTATCTCGGTGTTCAAAGCTGGTAGTCTTGAAACTGGGTCTTTGTCATATGATTTCTGATGAAGGCCTTGTTCTTATAGCATCGAACTGCAAAAAGCTTCGCGAACTTGATCTATACCGGTATGTTTGGTTTGGTAGGTAGTGCAATCAATTTCTCTCATGTTCTTGGGATGTAGAATAATGGAAGAAAACTCACAAACTAGATTTTACAGGTGTGTTGAGGTCACTAATGATGGTTTAGCTGCCATAGCGGCTGGCTGCAAGAAGATACAAAAGTTAAACCTCTGCTACTGCACAAAGATCACTGATGGAGGACTGAGGCATGTAAGTCGTTTGGAAGACCTTCGTGATCTTGAACTGAGAGGTTTATGTCATGTTACAAGTTCAGGCATAGCAAAGATCGCCATGGGTTGTCGTCACCTTTCTGAGCTGGATTTGAAACGCTGCAATTTAGTGGATGATGGAGGTCTATTTGCTCTTGCCCAATATACCGAAAACCTCAGACAGGTTTGTAGCGTACAATCTCAAACAATCTCTTTTATTCGATTCCAAAAGGACATGAAAAAGGAATGAAAAGTTCTCAATCTGATTCAAATATCTCTTTGCAGATAAATATATCATATTGCTCAATTTCAGGCATGGGTCTATGTATGTTGCTAGGCACCCTGAAGTGTCTACAAGATGTGAAGCTGGTACATCTCAGCCTTGTGCCAATTGAGTGGTTTGAGATTGCACTGAGAGCTTCGTACGAAAAATTAAAGAAGCTGAAGCTTCTCATCGGATTGAGGAATCTCCTTTCGCCGCTGCTGATTGAGAAGTTGCACTCACGCGGGTGCCGAATTCGATGGGTCGAGAAACCTTTTGCAGCTCGACGATAGGCAAAACCTCACTTCCTCAGTTTCTGCTTGCTTTGTTGTCATCTTGTTTTTATTTTTTTTATCGAATAATTTAGTCTTGATTCGTTGAAACCACTTTTGTTAACAGCAACTGGTGGATGCCTATTGCAATCAATCAAAGAATGCTAGAATAGTAACTGTATCATGGTTACTACGTGTGGCTGATGCTCCTTTAACAACATATGGATCTTAAATTGGTGCTATTCTACAGTTAGAGATACTCGATTTGCGTAATTCCTTCATGAACTTGGCCCAAGGCTGAACAATTGAATTTAAAGAATCAACTGGTCGTTTTACTGATCCAACTTATGTGTTACTTGCATCCAGTACTTGACTAGGCTACTCTTTTTTTGCATCTAATATCTATGCAAGTTTGGATTTTTTTGGGTGGCCAAGTATTAAATCTCATAGAAACCAGCTGAAAGTGAGGAAAATACACAGGAAAATCATTTTTATATACCAAAAGTTTCTAACAAAACCAAAAACATTTTGCCATATTCATCAATAACGTATATGTACGTTGGATGCTTATCTAGCATACGTACCGTAAGCCTTCAGTTATTGCTACTGATATTGCTAATTCTTCAAACAAACAAAACCCTTACTAGAGTTCAGCATCATTGAGTGCATTGGCGTTCACCATCACATTGCCTTTACGCTGTGCTGATATCCCACCACGACTCATCTCAAGTCCCTTGACAGCCTTCTGGATCTCCAAGGTCATGGCGCTGTCCACGCTGCCCGAAGACAACATCTTATGGAACTTTTGGAGATGGAGTTTGAGAGAGCTGCTGCTGAGACCTGCATTCTTACCACATACGGGGCATACCTTCATCATCGGTCTTCGTTGCTGCCACTCCATCGATGGCTTCCCATGCAGTTGCTTGTCTAATTCCAGGAGAGTCTTTGCAAAGCCATCATTTGGCTGGGCCCGACGATGCACCTTCTTGAGCATGTTCCATGCATCCAGCAGAGTGAGACCCCTGGAACAGTACGTTTCATCAGAAAATCCTAGTTTGATACTTGATATACCAAGTAGAATTCCTGAGTAAGTTCCTCACTTTCTCAGCATTAGATAAGCAAGAACTACGGTTGCGCTGCGGCTTTTTCCTTCGAAACAATGTACCAACACTTTCCCTCCCAGTTTCTCAACGTGGTCAATGAAATCAGAAGCCTCTTCAAACAAGTCACTGATAACTTCATCATCATTGTCACTTATCTGAATCCAAAAAAATACTCGCCAGTCCTTTTTAGCTACAGGTCTCGAAAGGAATACTTATATGTGGGATAGTAAAAAAAAATGGAAGGATTTGATAGTTCTACCGTGCAATGTTATAGGAATTAATCCAGTAGAGAAAATAAGAATGCTGTCATCACAAAGGCATCGTATAAATGGACATCTTAACGTAAATGGACATTCTTGGTGAAAACTGTAACTGGTTAGCGCCATAGCTCTTAAAATGCTGCACGACATCATCATTTTGAATTCTTGTGCCGTGAAGATATGCAAACAAGTTAGATTAGTATACTCTGGCATCACCAAATAGGTTATTATCTACATCATTCTATAAGGGCAGATAATTATTACTTATAGTAGCAAGTATCTACCTTGGTGGATCTTAAATGACAAAATGCAAAAGTTAATTTAAGCAAAAATCCAAATGATTTACTGCTGCATTGAATAGGAAAAAGTGCTTACAGAGAAGTTCCGGTACTCAAAGATATCAGGATTTTGAGAATCTGATTGTCCAATTTCATTGGCACACAAGCAAAGTATATGAGAGATACCAAGGTGCTGAAGGGTGTATTTGGATTTTGCAGCTAGGGCTCCACCAATATAGAGATGATCTGTAATACGAGAAGGACGCTCTGTACTGGCTGCATCAGAAATTAGTGATATTCTCTCAAGAATGTGCTCAAGACGGATCTGGACAAGGATTAAAACAATTAAATTTCATCATTTAGATTGAACATGAAATGCCTATTACCTTCAGCTCATAAGCATCGACAGCAACGCTACTATCACTTCCTTCAAAAAATCCTGTGTTAAAGTTGTTTTCTTGGCACAGTTTGACAACCTCTGTTCTAACCGTCTCATTCCACTGCTCCAACTCTTTAGATAGCTCAGTATCTACCTATCCCAAACAGCATGTAAGTCATAAGAGAGACATCTAATTTTAAATGCTTTTGTTAGCTCCATACTCAAGGTATTACCATATTTATCTTATACATAGCATGGCTAAATAGTTTCCTAACCTTAGTTATCTTGTGAAAGTCACGAAGCTTAGTAGTTAAGCGCAAGCACCGAGAGCTATCACTTCCTTTAAAATATCTACTATTCCAATTCTCTCGACAAATTGGAGAACTTATGTCCACGCTTTCACGTGATGCTGAAAATTTATGTAAACATTTCCGAGTTTCAGGGTCACTATTATCAGCCTGAAATTGGGAACTGGAGCAAGCAGTATGTGAAGGTGAATCTGAGCCCGCAGATTCATCTTCACTATATATTTTGTTTATGATTGATTGTACAACCCTTAACAGGCCCTCCAGTTTCTGATACAGTGCGAGAAGAAATACATGGAGGCTTTGGAGGTCCTTCAGTGCACCACGGAATCCTGCACGAAATGCATGAACAGAAGCTGCTACATCAGATTCAGAGAAACAAGAACGAGAGTCACTAGGAACATCAGTGTGCTCAGCTTCAGGAACCCCCAGCTTTCCAAAAGACACTTCATACAACAAGTTAGAAGAGAACTCAAAATTATTGATTATCAGCTCAATGACCCTGGGGTAGTTTTCTTGATCTTTTGCCCGTTTTCCTGCAGGTGGTCTGCGAGGAACTCCTGAATCAATTGCCATAACTTGAAAGTCGGAACTCTTTCCAAATTCTGTTCCTTGACTGCTCGTAGATCTGGCGGTTAAGTCACTCAAATCATCAGAGTCCTCTGTTGCAGATTCAGGTACTTGATAGCCCAACCTACCATTTAGAGAGATAGCTCGTCGCTCTTTTTTCCTCTCCTTAAGTCTTTTTACTATCTGCGGATGAAATCTTCTGGTGCTAGAATCATAAGCTTCGTCTAGTGCATCCAAGTTTGTAGATGCTACCTTATTGGCAAATAGTAGATTAGCTGGATTACCACGCCATCCTAAGCTGGGACAGGGAAGCCTATCCTCATTCCTAAGTATGAGGTCCAATATCAAGACCCTGCCAAGTGATGCAGCAGTACTTTCGGCAGCCTCCTTTGAATCAAATGCATTTGGGTTGTCCACCAGAGGAGAGCCATGGATGTAACTGCACAAGTTAAAAAAAAAAAATTAAATTCAGGATAAGGATTTAAGATGATAAGGAGAAGAGGTGGCCGCTAACTTCATAAGGAAAAGGCATCGGCTCAATTCGAGGGCCTCTAACAGCTCTGAGCATGTAACTTCACCCACTTCATCTCCATTGGCAACTGAAATATCTCGTGCCTTTTGGGCTGCATCCTTGATCAGTTGCCATTCTGCGCTTGAGTTGTGGATCACTCTTGCCTGCCAAATGAAAGTGATTTACAAGATCATATAAACAGGAGTATAAATAATAAGCAAGCAAGAAAATGTGATCAACGGTAGAAAAGGTACTTGAGGTGTCTTCACTCTCAGCAATTTTGCAAATTCATAGCCCAAGCGTTCAGATTGTGTGGCCATCCTGGAAGATGCAATTTTGATTACCGCTGCTGCTTCTTCTGCGCAGGAGTCATCACCACTTGAGGTGTTGAACAATGCATAAAAAACTACTCCTCCAGAATTTACAGTCACCTAGATTTCCAAAATCCAAACTATAATTTAAGTGAAAAAAAAAAATATAACCAGTAAAGAAAAACATATTCAAAGTTAATATTTTGTGGGACAATAAAAACTCTTTCAAATAGATTTTCTTAATAAACAAGAGGATAGGCAGCATTTGATTGATGAGACCCATTTATATTTTGAAGACAACAAACCATGTAAATCATGAATTAGTTAAGAAGATGTACGGTCAGTCAACCTATGAAACATTTAACTAGTGCAATTTCCACTAGAGGAAATAGTAACCACTTGTATATCAGGCTTTCTAGAACAAGATTAAGGTAAGCAATGATCTTGACATCGACCTCAATCTATATCAGTTCAATTTATGTGTTTATACTTTGTAGACCACTTATGAAAATGCGTCAGAAAATCTTTCATAGGGATTTGCATTGTATCTGAAATGCCTGAAATCTGTGCAATTGCATTATGAAAACAATTGACTTACCTCCAAAGCTTTGTTCATTTCATCCTCTGAGCATTCATTACTGCTTGTATATTTTGTGTGGTGCAGGGAAAACAGATTGTCCCAGGAGACTTCACTTGCTTCAACATCTAAAGCACAAGCATTCCCAAGTCTATCCCACAAACTAATTTCTGGCACTTGCTCTGGAGACTGCGATGCAGCCCCACTATACTCAGGTGTGTCCGACTCTACAACTCCCACCCTGTAGAAACGAAGAGCGGTATAAAAGATTTCAAGGAGACAGAGATCGTCATTTTCGTCATGTTGTGAAATATTTTCCCAATAATTTCGCAAGTGAAGAACCACGAGGACGCAACAATTAATTAGCAGGTATCTGTGTACCTGCAGGCAGCGGGCGATGAAGGGAGGGAACGACGAGCCGGCAGAGGCTCCGGCACAGGCGACAGAGAACGCTGCGTTCTCGAGGAGCTGAGAGATTTTCCGCTGCGTCTGCGGACCACGGTCACCCATTCCTCAAAATCTCCGAACCCACTTTCCGGCTCCAGCTGCAACGCAACCGCCGAACATCATACTTAATCCGCCACAGGAAATCATCCCAAGAATATGCACGCACAGGGATGGAATAATGGAATGCAGGTTCTTAACTTCCCTTCTCCTAATTCCGGGAACTAAACAAATCTTGATGGAGAAAGAAGAACAAGAACCGAGACGAATGGGAAAAGGAGTACCTTTCGGGCGTTGATCCTTTCGCGTTCGCCTTCTTCTTCCTCCTCCATGGGTACCGAAGGAGCGAGATCTGGTCGCCGCTTGATTCCTCCTCGCCTGGGTAAATCGTATGAAGAGAAAGAGGAAGAGAAAGAGGAGGAGCCATCGATGTCTGAGGGCCGCCCGCTTTTCTCTCCATCGGCCACCGGGCGTCTTCGAGATTTGAATTGCAAAAGTACCCAAATTTAACCTTAAATTTTGAATGTTTATATAAACAAATTTAAATTAAATTGTATTTGGTATGTATATTTAAGTTGTACTCATCTATCAACTATCAATGGAACACCTCTCTACGTGTACTACGAGACCACGTGGAGATTGAGATCAATATATGACCTGATTATGTTCGAAACCTTAATTGGATGGAAGGATCGGTGATGATAACAAGAATTTTGAGGGAGAGATTAATAGGTATGTTTAGGAGGTTGGAAGGGAAATGAAATCTGTTTCATTTCCATTCTGAATGCTTGATATACGCGAATAAAAATTAATGTATAAATTTCACACCCTCAATTTCATAACTCACACCTCCTAGATTATTATTAAACTCATTCTCCCCTCAATCAAACACATTATCATTCTGATTTCTAAATATATATCAAACGCCCCTTAAAAACTCAAGCTGAAACATGAGTTAAAAACTTTAAACCTTCTTGAACTGCAACAAAGAAGTAACCAAATTTGACCTTATATTTTAATGTTTGTATAAAAAAATTAAATTTAATTGTATTTGTTACTTATATTTAAGTTGTATAAGACACATGAAATTTAGAGAACTACTCAATGACATCTTAACAGTTAACACCACTCTGGCTACGAGATCAGAACACTTGAAGTATTATCTTTTACTATAATTATTAACTCTGGCTACGAGATTAAAACACCTGAAGTATTATCTTTTACTGTAATTATTAATTTCCGTAAACGATCCTTCTCATAATCATTTGCATAGAGAAAAATCAACAAACTAAGCAGGCTATTACGTGGAAAGGTATTTTCTATCGGCATCATCCCAAATTCACTCTTATCCAAAATTCACTCTTATTTTTACAAATCTACCATATAGTAACTAGCTCGGCTATGCCAGGGGCTATGACATAGCAGAAGGGTGTCAAGTTATCACTCAGTCGCCCGCAGTTTAATCCCCAACTTTGGTGCATTTATAAAATTTTTTAACAACTACGGGATGCTGAACTTCTGAATTGTCCACCATGAGCACTTCCTGATTTATCTGACAATTAATAGAAAATTTTTATGAAACCAAATTAATCGTCCTAGATTCAATGTTATCTGATTCAGTATTTTTTTTAGCTGCAACTATCAATGTAGCGCGCACAGTGACTTAGAGATCCTTTGAAGATCAATGATAGTGGTATGCTAACAAATGAATTAAGATATAGCATGAGCCTCTAGTTCTTCACAAAAAAATATATATATATAACAAGTGAATTAAAAAGAGCTTTACTACCCGTTACAATTGATTCCGTGAAGCCAAAGGCTCGTCATGCAATTCAGAAATGATCAATTCGTCTCATACTACCGTGCTATCTAAAGATGCTTTTCGATGCTTCATTGTGTACTATTCTGCTTGAGCCATGGAATATTGAACTACTTGTCCCTAATCACAATGTAGCTATGACCATTGACCTTCAGTATCTTGCATATTCTCTTGAGAATCTCAGCTAAGGCGCGCCTTTCCTGTAAACATAAGAGAATGAAAACGCCAATTTGATTAGTTTAGTAGAGACAAGGTTTTTGTTAATAGTTTCCAGAAGTTGGCTGATGCAGTAGTTATCAAAACTGAAGCAGAGTTCTTAATTTTGATGCCTTCCAAGCATTATCTTCAATGCTTGGAAGTGTAGGTCACTTGGAAAAAATTGGCAGTCAGATTGAGCATTATACTCATTCTAGATTCAAAATTGCAAGCGTGAATTTTGCATTTGTTTTTAATGCGTTTATAGCAAGTTAAGTAGCTGCTTTTTCAGAAACAGAATGCAAAGTACCTCGGAAGTTTTCGCTCTGGATTTGAGTTTGTCAACTAAATCCCGTGCCTTCACAGGAGCACCAGCAACAATAGCAGCTCTAATCTCCTCCTCAGTAACTGCTGCTGTAGATGGTGGTTTAGTCGACACACTAGGTTTATATGAATTCATAACAGCCTCAGCTTTAACAATTGTCTGCCAGAAAAAAACAGAAAAGAAAGGAAGAGAGTTACACAGCTGGTAAGAATAAATGCTAGCATCACAAGAATCATAAAAGAAAACTCAGGCATAGAAGAAAATGCATACATTTTCCGTCTTCACAGGTAGAGAATTATTACTGTTCTTATCGTCACTACTGTGTTTGCTCTTTGCTTTTGATGATTTTAATGCAGCAGGAGTGGTGCAGCCAGATCCAGGGGGATGTGCTGCCTTACTGGGAGTAGTTTCTGCTGGTTCATCTTTAGGAGCATCTTCATGTTTTGGTGCCAACACATGAGACATGCTAATTTTATCATCCTAAACATTAAAGATGAACTCAAGAATTAGACTCTGAACAATAGCATAATCCAAGTTCAACGGCATTAATCTATGTTAATAGTGAATCAAAGTAGATAAGTATCTTACAATTTCCTAGCGATTGAAAGAACAGCCAGAGGGCTAGAATGAGTAGATTCAGATATTTGAATTGACAAAAAGTTAGCTACTTCAAGTATCCAAGTAGGCTGAGGATCATCACAATAACAAGATAGCATGGGTTTCAAAAATGAGACAGCAGAAGTATAGTGTCTTCCAATATTTTTCAAAGGAATGAAGTCCCAAAAGAGTTCAATCTGGAAAATGTAATCAGCTAGATGATATAGAAAAGGAATTATATTTATTATTTACAAGAACTGGCATAGCCATAAATCTTTCTCAACTTTATTTAATATTACAATATGTTTGAAAAATAGAAGGTAGTTTGGAGGAATATTATTTTGGACAGAAAGGGTTATTATGATAACTTATTTACTCCCATGGAGACGTTAGCTGAGTGCTTTATTAACTCAGATAAGTTTCCTACTACTAACCCTGATTTGAGCATTTTGGGATAACAGTTGAGCCCAATAAAGTGAATTGTGAGACAAATGGTGCATAGCTTATTTTAGGAATGGTGAAGTGTTCGAAAGGGCTATCTATATCATGGCACCGTCATTAAACTTGCATGCTGTTGCCAATTATAGATGATTCTAAGTTACAATAATATTTTAGGTAGTGCCGAAGGTGTCAATCCTTAACAAAGAGTATATTAGTTTGGATGAGTAAACTACTACTAACTTACTAGTAACTTGATTTTGACATTTTGAATCAATGATCGAGGCTAATAAAGCTAATGATTTAATTACTTTCATCTGATGGGTCACTGGAAGTGCTGCTAAAGTGAGCTTAATAATAAACATGGTGAGATGCATGGAAAGGTCTTGTGTGATGCTGAAGCCATTATTGAACCTCCCATATTTGGATTTTAAGTCGAACTTTCTTAAGATCTTGGCAGTGATAAAATGCATTAAGTGATTGTGATACACTCAGTTAGATGAGTGAACTACTTACCTTGAGTTTAAGCATCCAGCCAATAGTTAGATTGAAGTTTATGCGTCAATTCTCTCATTTATCGTATCAATGATAGGCAATGTAGGTGCAAAAATGCACTTAAAACAAAAATAAGAGAATTGCAAGTAGTTAGCTATGCATGCAAATCAGTTAGCTATGCATGCAAATACAACTTCACCAAGTTCTAACTATTGGTCTTTACATGAAAAATCTTGTCAAGTTACATGTGTTTGAATATAAATTGCAAGTGGATTAAGAGAACTGCACTTACATCCTCTCCTTCTTCCTCCTCCTCACCCTTGGATTCATTTAATCCGGCAACTTTTCCAAGCAGTTTTTTTATTTCCTTCCCTGATTTACTCAGTGCACCATTTTCTTCATCTTCATCTTCCTCATCCTGAGAACATTCCAAACAGAAAACCAGTGTAATTCTTCAGAGAATTTCCTATACCATCAACAAATAGGATATGTGCATCTAAGTTATTGAAAAGCAAGGAATAGGCACTTCTTAACTATACTAAACAAGTAAAAACACCAATTGCATGGCATTTTGTGCATACATGTATGGGGCACGTATACAAAAATACAAGGATTATCAGACCTAATCTAACAAAATGAAAATAAATCAAAGTAAAATGAACGACCAATATCATGGCTGCAGCATTATGTCAGACTGAATGCTGATCTGTGAAGCATTAAGAGAGCAAAGAGTATTATACAACAACAAGGATCAAAGTACATTAACAAGTTCAAATCGTTAAAGCAGCAAGATTTCAAGTGAAGTGGTAACACAGTAGCAGCAAAATATCTCATGGAAAAAAAAATACATGAAGAAACAACACAGATGATGCCCCATTATTTGAGGCAGTTAGCAGCTATAAAATTATATGGAAATAAGACAACAAAATGCAATCTAGTCTATCAAATCTTCACAGTGAGCAATTTTATGACACCTAAAGATTCATATAAAAGAATCCAATATTCCATGAAAACAATGCATACAAGATCAAAGACCATAACTTTCTTTTTCAAAATATTTTACATAATGTACCTGCTTAATTTCAGGTGGAACAGGAATAGGATCTAATTCTTCTCTTTCCCCTGGATCATTACCAACAGCTTCATCATCATCTGTGAAGGTCATCTCGTGTTCCCAGTCATCACCTAAAGATGCAAATCTTCAGCAATAACTTCAGGAATGACCAAGTTTAAATCAACATATTCAATGATATTGGGTATTCAATAGCATTGGGTGATACTGACAGACACCAATATACAGCTTTTTTAGAAAGAAATTTTATAAACTCTAGCAAATTTAAATGTGTGATAAACAGCATAACCTAGAGCCAAGGAGATAAGATATCATCATTACATCAAGGATAAGTAGTAAAAAAAGCTGATCTTCATTGTGAGTTAAAAGTGTCATCAGAAGCCAATCATTTCCAGGTAATGAAAGTCTTACTAGTTATGAAAGTCTTGCTACTTGAAGAATTTTCAAAAGCATTAAGGTAAAAGAGAACCATACTGATTCATGTTGGATATAAGGCAAAGATGTGTGGATTCGATGTAACCTATATAACTATTGAACGACTAAGAATATATGTTGGATAAAATAATCTGTAATTACTAATCAGAGTCCGGCATGGACCAACTTAGTACAAGCATTTCTTCATCACAAATTTACTTGAGACTACCCTCAGCTTGATTTGTTTGTTAAATGAACAATCTCAAATTCTATATACCTTATATTCATGATATGATGCCCATATAGTGTAACCACAAGAGAGAAGAAATATATTTTAAGTCTCACTGTAACCAAAAGCACAACTGTAACATCTTCTCAAACTCATCAATTTGCAAGTGTGAAATGGCATCTACTAAAATCACAAGCAAGAAATCACAGTACTATGACCCACCTTTTTCGATGTCATCATCATCTAGATCAAAATCACCTCCTTTAGTACCACCTTCTTCATCATCATCAACACCCATTTTGTTATGTGCGAACCTGTTCTTTCTTGCTTCACATTCTTTCTCATCTTCATCACCATTGTCAGAATGATCTCCTTCATCATTACTCTTCCGTTTCTTTACTGGACTGCCTTTGTCAACCTCAACTTTTGTTATACCTTCGTTCTTCTTTACTTCACGAAAAGAAGCAGCACCACTAGTTGCCGTCTTCATCAACCACCTCTCATGTCCAGTTGCATTGTGCCTCCTTTTATTCATTATTTCTTCAGCCTCTTCCAAAGTAAGTTGCTTGCATTGTGCAATTTTTCTGAAATTGTACCTATAAATACATACAAATTCCCAAGTTTCATCTGAGTACGGACCACCAAGCATGTTCTAAAAATCCACTTTGAATGCAGTAGTTGGCATGGGATAAGGGCAGACCAAGCAAATGAACAATGTGATGTAATTTAACTTACGAAAGAAGTTAAACTAACCAAAAAAAGAAAGAAAAATGGTAACTGAGAAAAGTCAAGTGAACTAAAAAAATCATTCTACAACTCATACCTGGAACCATCTGGAACAGCAAAACAATCCCTCCCATGCACCATTAACAGATAACGAGTAGCAGTCGAAGATTGAGGGCCCTCCACTTGACCCTAAAACTGATGCTGGCCAGTCTCATCTTCCAATATCCATGGTTTATTTTTGTTCTTTCTCATGCACAATTACAATGAAATTCCATATGTCAAGAAAATAATAGTATCCCATAGGAATAAGACAAAAATTATCAAAATAGTAGACAACTATCCAAATTTAGATGCACTTGACCAGCATAGATGCATAGTAGAATGGCTTCATGATCTTATAGTACGGTATGTTTAGGTAGATAGATAAGTTAACCACATAATATGACAATGCAAGATCATTGACAAACTACTAAAAGAATGGCATAGATAGAAACTACTAACTGCACGGGCTATGTTCTACTTCTTCTTCTTAGTATCTGTGTGTAATCTATTAACTACCAAAAGCAAAAGCAAAGGATATAATCTCTCCTTGGATTAGAATGGAAAAAGGAGAGAAGAGGAGAGGAGAGTTCAGGTTGACTATGTAAGAGGGTTTATTTTATCTGGAAGTGAAATAAACATAAAGGGTAAATCAATGAAGCCGAAAGATACAGAATTTCTTGTAAAGATTTTTTTCCCAATAAGCACTGTGTATATTTTCTTGATCTCATATTCAGTGCTTTAATATACTCCGGCTAGCATGTCTCTATGCACTCTCCAGTTGCATTGGTGCTGTGCCTTCATGGCTATTTAGTGGATATAAATATACATATAATTTCATGCTTAACCCAACTGATTGAGTAGTATAGTTAATAACTAGGAATAGCTGCAAATGTGGTTTTCCAAATGTTCAATTTTAATTGTTTTGGCCTATGAATTCAAAGCTGCAATCAGTTCTGTCTCCAATATTAAAATAAGAGGAATTAGAGTCTTTTTTTAATATACTATAACAATATTCATCATGCTGAATATGTGTTTATGTATGCGTCTTCATGCTTTGGTTACAGTGTAACACACCTAAATCAATCCAATTTACATGTAAATATTTAGATTAGAAACCCATTTTGACTAAGAGACAATAAAAACCTAGTCTACAAATACCAAAGCAAATAAGCTAGGACCAAGGACTTAAGACAATTAGAATCGATACATAGGCTCCTTGACCATGATTGCTTTACGATATCCATCAAGAAACAGTAATACACATTTTCAAGAACAACAAGAAATAACCAAGCCAAGTAGGTAGAAAAGGCCTGGTGATGCATAAACATACCTGCAAAATGTCAGTTAGTTGACGTTCTTGAATACCTTCGTCAAGAGACCACCTATTTTCTGGACTATTCTTTGAAAATGGAGGCAAGCCAGAGGCGAACCTTCCAATATAGAAATCCTCATCGGTGTTGGAAATTTCCTGTACATTGTACTCCTAAGTAGGAGAAAACAAAAAGTTACAATTGAAATGCACCATCAACCAGTGCAAAGTTATAATCAGAAAGCACCCAGTTATTCTCTAAGGAGCTAATCTTCCTACTCGCGGAGAACAGAGAGAATCCGAAAAAACAAAAACTTGGGTCCTAAAAAGGATCAAACCCTCACCCGGATCAATTTAGTAATAAAGGCGCCACATTGACGGCAGCGGCCGCGATTTGCCGCCATGTCCTTGCCGCATTTAAGGCACAGCGTCGTGTGCTTGCAATTGCTCCCACAGAGGTCGGACGTCGAGTCACACCGGTCGCAGCACGGCTTCAGCACCAAATCGAGACTCATGGCAGCGCACTGAAGGAAAAAAAGACGGAGCCGGGCTTGGCTCTCTTCAAGATCGTTTATCTTGTTGATTGTTGAGAAAGAACAAAAACCGACCTTGACCGCCTTATTGGAGATCGGCTCGGAAGAATTCTGCAAAGAAAGAGGCGTGCTCGATCAAGGAGAAAGTTGAACCGGAAAGAATTTGGAGAAGAGGAGAGCTAATAGGGTTCCGAGTTCGAGAAGTTGCTGTATTTATATGGGAAATATCTGACGCCGGACGCAAAAATTTCCAAAAGAAAAAATTTGAAATATTGGCCTATTAACGAAGCGGTTATTTCCAAAGAAAAAAAAACCTAATTGTTAGCAAACTGATGTAAGAATTAGATGGCCAATAAGATTTAGTTTCATATCATTTTAATTTTTTTTAATATAAAATATAATAATTTTAAAATTAGGATACCTGATTTAAGTATTTTAAAAACTTTTCTGTAATTTGCCGAATTGGTTTTGGGTTGTTTTCACTCAAAGACGACGGTTCAGGTTTTTTTTAGGTCCGCTCCGGTTCGTTCGAATCAGAATCAAAAGAATATTTTATTTTACAATTTGCAGTCTTTTTAAGAAATGGCCTTTATAGTTATAAAATTATCATTTTACGTCTGGTAATTTTAATTGGTTTAAATACCGCCTGCGAACTGTTCGACGATGTGCATCTGGTAATTTTTTAATTGACTGTTTATATTGTTTCGAAGTGCACAAGCATTTAGTTCAGTTTGAAGTTTGCTTCAAACGGACTAACAAGTTGGCCAGCTAGCCACAATAGCAACATGAGGCTATTCCTCATCAACCGCAACACTGATCTCGCCCTTGTCAAGCATGTAGCAGAATGTCAGTCTTCCTTTGGTGATTCCATTCCATTGGTTCATCTACCATATGCACACCGAGAGCCAACTGACGGCAACTTCTCTCACCACGTTCGGTACCTTCAGGGTTCGATGAACAACCTTTCCCACCACCAGTTGTTGAATTGCTGCAAGGCATGAGATAAAATTATCTTAATATTGGAACAAACAGGACTTGAGACTACTAACAATACGAAGCGCCAAAGGGTGACTGAAATCCAACAAGGATTAAAAAAAAACAAAGATTGCAAGGCAAGAATCCAACTGCAGATCACATCTTGCACAAGGGCATATAAACCTAATTATGATTGGCAGTACTTCACCGGAAAAAAGGCAGTTGGAGATAAGTAATATTCACCCCGATTTTTCGATGGAGAAATGAAATGATGGTGCAGAGAACTGGAGAACCCTCCAGAAGGGAAAACTATAACCCCCCACTTGATGCTGTAACGTTGACGAGGATGTATACCAGGCGGCGGCCCACAGTATATTTAAATCAATCGACTAAATATACCTTAATAGTTACACTTTTAAATGTTGTTGGAGGGCAATAGACATTCCAAACGGGCTCTATGCCAACACCTCCATCCGTTTTAAATAAATGATATAACCATTCCGCAGAAGTAAACTTCTGCAAGTCTACATATGTTAAGACTATACACAGTGCGCCATACAAAATTAATACCACTGTAATAGCATCAGTGAGAACTTCAATCCACGGCACACGTTTGAAATCCACTAGACTGATTGTGAGCATACCTCGCTGACTAGTTCTATGCATTTTCCCACTGTTTACCATCACCAGGCAGTCGCAGAATATAACTTATTTCAGATTGCAAAGAACCCATGGCAAAACGGCCGGATACCTCAGCTTGCTCCGATGATGCACTCTGCAATAATAAGACCTCAAAAAAAAATGAGAAACTAGGGTGCCGTGGATAATTCATAAGCATCACTTAGGGTCTATTTACTTGGATGGAAAGTTAGGAAGCAGAGAAAGACACAAAATTACATATGTAGCTCCATCAATGATTGCATCTTTTATGTCATTTTCCCTTCTCCCCTTCATATTTGCCATCCAAGTAAACAGAGTTTAGAGGCAAGAACTCACCCCAAGGGCGCAGCTACATTTCATAACCATTTACACTTTTCACTAATCTAATATCGCCAGTCATAAGAAGATTAGCAGCGACATCTCATTCACATTTTTGAGCTCGTACCACCTCAAAGATCACATCACCATGCAGGTCTGCAGAAGACCCATTGGTGTCCCTTCTGCAATTTACGACAGCAACAATGAGCCTCTCACCTGTCAGTGTGCAAAGGTACATAGCCTGTTCAACCTACACATTGCAGAGATCATATCACATCAATTACGATTAGAGACAAGGCTAATTACCATGACACGAACAAAAAGACTATAAAGTGATAGTGATATAGGCTTAGCACAAAGCAACCAGCAATATGATGTGTACCTTGAAATTGAGGACAATACTAGGTCTTTGCAACTACTGTTAATAAAAAACACAATGAAAAGGTAGAAAATAAACAAGTACTAGTGATAGAATATCTTCCAGCTCGAACTCTCATGCATGATAAATTTACAAAAATGATACTACTAGAAACTGCTAGTCGAGTGGTAAGATGCATAGTAACTAGCACATCAAACAAATCTATGCTACCAGCATCTCATAGTGCAGCAACACTGTGGATGGCAAATGCTCAAGAAAGTTTTTGTTGGTAATACCACCATTTTGTTCGACATTTAACTTTCAGATCATTGAGGAGCCATTGAGAGCATGAATCCTAAAGGTTTGTCCACATAGATTTATCAAAATCACCCATGGATATACAGAACCTGCAAATGTTATATAATTCAGGATAGCATAATCAACCAGATGTGTAGCCGAGTTTTAATGTAATTTTTCCCCCAACGTGTGTAGCCGAGTTGGGTGGCAGAGTTGCTTCATTGGGCAAAGGCCGATTCCCTCTAGGATTAAATGTCCTCCCACCTAGGAGGTCACCCAGTACCATGATTTAACTCCCTTCATCTCACTGTGGGGCAGAGATGAGGACGCTCGGGGTGAGCAAAATCACTGCTTCAATCAAGTATAGCATGATTGACCAACAAGGTGCTGAACCTAGACAGCATTCCCTTTGATAGATGTCAATTGGCAGGCAAGTAGGCATCTAATTAACATTGATGTCATAAGGGCACAATGAATATGTTTTAGATCACACTTCCAGTTATAGGGTCAGCTACATAGATCATGCTCCTTAATTGAACTCTATACAACCACAAACAACAACCAAGTCTTATCAACATATTTATTTGAGCGTGAGGCGCCTAAAAGCACATAAGTGTTGTGGAGCCTGAGGCGCAATGTACAAGGTGAGGCGCACACCTTACCAAGGTAAGGCGAACGCCTTATCAAAGTAAGACGCTCCGGATATAAATTTATACAATTCAAAAATATATAGAGAATTTCTAATCAAATATTTCACTAACAAAACTATAGTGGATAAACTATTAAACAATAATGTAAATATAAAATTCATAGTAAATAAATACGTTATATACATAATTCAATTAAAAAAATCAAATATCTAAATCATTAAAATTTTCATCATCTTTTACAATCATATCATTATCATCATCACTAGATGTTTCAGATTTGTATAGCTGAATCTTCATCGGTTTCGTAAGACCAAGTGCCTTAAGTGGGGAATTGAACTTTATACAAGGCTATATTTAAATTAAAAATAAATTGGAAAATGAATTTTGCAAGATGATCTCAATGTATTGTTATGAAAAGTTAGTTTCCTTCTGCTTTCTAAAGTTTAAATTCTTTTTCTTATGAGCTATGATAAGGTGTATGCCAATGCCACAAAAAAAAAAAACTAACAGATAGAAACTTCGAAGACGGCTGATAAAATATTTGCTGAATTAACAGATTATACCACAGGTAGCTGAATATATTCATCTGGGGTGATCTGCAACAACTCTGTCGCAGTTTGGTTTGTACACCATGCAGACAACCGACCAGTTTCATCACCTAGTGTTACTTTCAATTGAAAGTTATCAAGAATTTCACCATCACATTCCAAGTGACAGAAACTACAAATCAAGGATCCGTCTGATGAATCCTTCACAGGATATCCACAAATGGCATGGGATTTTATCAAGCAAACATCATGATGTTCAATATTGACAACACAGGTACGACATATCTGCCAATAAAAGACCAATCAGCAAATATCATTCAAATTTTGAAAGAAGAAAATTCATAACAAGAATATATACATAGTCATACTTTAAGCCTAGCAGAGCTACATGACATTTCACAAAACATCTTTAAGTGACCCAACTGCCTAAACTCTAGATACATGCTCTATACAATAGTGAAGAAACAAGGTAGCAGTCAAGTCAGCATCCAAGAATCAGCAAAAAGAAACTTCGCTTGAACAAAAATTATCAAATGCTTTCATCATCTTGTAAGATCTTCAACATAATCTTCTAAACTAATATTAAAAACAGAACAAGAATTTAAATCTGTGAAAGTTTAATGTAAAGCATGAAACAAAAAGTTATAGATACTTACATGTGTCTTTGTCTCTGTCAACTTAGAGATATCAGCAATACAAGATGACTTGTGAAGGCACGATGAGTTCAATAATGCTGGCAAGCAACTTAGGTTTACTAAAGTATTCCCTACATCCTTCTCAAACCATGATACTTCCAGCCTGAAAAAGGAAAAAAAAACTGATTGCCCAAAAAGATGATGCTTGATTGAGAATATATGTTCAAGATCAGCGTCACTTGATCATTCATGGAAAAAGTAAACATGAATGGATAAAAATAACTACAGACACTATTGGAGTCCTCACTTCTTGTCTGCATTCAAAGAACAAGTCAAGCCTGAGATGAACACTGAATGACCTATTCCAAGATGTCCAAGTGACCTGAAAAAAAAAATGAGTGTTAAATTATAATGCAATATAGGAATTGAAAATTAAATGAAACAAACAGATCATAGCATTTCTAACGCTGGAATAACCAAAGAAAAAGGTTTAATGATACGTTTCTTGTGATTAATAGATGATATAGGCTATAGAATATTAACCTGCAGAGCAGATAAACAGGTACAAAGAAATTTTGGTGATCTAAAGTCAGCTGAAAAACCCATAGAATCTTTAATTAATCAAGATAAATAAGAACGGCACTGTTTAAGGATAGTCACCAAGATCTAACAAAGTGCAGTTTTGCCACAATTGCTCCAGTTGTATCTTCAAGCTTTACCCTGAATATAGTTTCTAAGCTGTTTACTTCCCTGTGAATGTATCTAACAACACCATAGATACTGATCCCAGTCATTTTATCTCGGAGGTCAGCAACAAGTAACTGCAGTAGTCACAATGATGCTAATTAAGAAAATTAAGAAAAAAAAATACTGATGGACAAAGAAAACATCATTTGCTAAAGACAGAACAAGATTTTAGATAAATTATGCTTACATTGAGCAAAAAGCATGATTTCCAAAAGGGAACAATTGTGAATAAAATATCTATCATTTGCTAAAAGATTTTTTTCATCCACAATATAAAGGGAATTTAGACTTTAGAGTAAATGTGAAATTTGATTTCGAAAACTAGCAAGATTCATTTCCAAATTTGACATTGTTATACCATATTGAATTATGCAAATAGTTCATTAGATAATAGGAGCATTCATGTGCAATAGTAGCTAAATGTAACTTATGTCCAATGGTTCATATGTATGATCTTCGTAATTTGGCTATGTCGAAAATGATATTTCTCCTAGCGGAACACAAAATAATGCAATTGAACAAGCGGTTCATTGGTAGAATCAGGCAATTTGAGCAAGATATGATAAAATGAAAGAGAAACAACATCAGTTTAGTGACGAAGCCATGACAATCATATATCAGAAAGTGTGTAGCTTACTAAATATGATAGGCATATAAGAGAAAATTGTTGTTCACCAACCATCTGTGACAACATGGTATAATATTAGGCATTTAATTATATATTCTCAAAGCCATTTTGTAAACCTTATACTCAGAACTCAATCAGAATTTGCATCATCATGCAAGTACAGGGCTTCCAGTAATTTAAGTAGCGGCGGAGAAATACATAGGAACTAAAAGCTAACAAAGGATACATACTTGAAGAGGGTAGTTCTTGAAGTCAACTGACCCTTGTGAATCTAGTGGTAGCATAACTTGAGAAACGTTAAGCCCTTGGTTTTGACATAATGTGCTTGACAATTTCGACCCCGGACTCCTCAGTTGTGTGGAAGAAATTAGTACCTAGTATATTAGATGACAAATCATCAAAACCAAGAAACATGATTGGCATATTTCATAAGTATAACCTACTTGTTCCTCCTGTTGCGTGAATGGAACCATATATATCCGAGTGGCACTTCCAAATTCAAGACATAATTCTTGACCGGTAATGTTGGCGTCGTCAATGTGAGCAATAAAAGGTTTGTCTAAAGCAAGCATACTTCCGGGACTGAAAATTTTCTAAAAATGTTGGTGAATGCTACACAAGTACACCATAATGACCAAATTTAGCAAACTGTTTACCAGAGAACATTGGCAAGGAGAACTTGATCACCCCATAACATAAACCTTATCTTGACACCTTCATTATCAACTAAAGTGACCCCTTTCCTCTCCACACCTCTAAAACTTTCCAAGGAACCAATTGAACCAATTCTGAAAAGGAAGGAAGAAAGAGCATTTGAAATATAATATGAGACTGTTTGGTGACAACCTTATATTTCATCTTCAAATATTCATAGATGATAGAATAAAAAACATCATAAAAACAATTCGACCTTGGCAAACTTCATATAATATATTAGCATGAAGAATAAATTTGAAAAAAATTCCAAAATAATCAATTCAAAAAGTATAAACAAAAAGTCCAAATTTTGATGGAAGCTCTAGGTATAGCTGATTTTCTTTTAATTATAAAAGTATGATGATTGCTCCTATCTAAGCAAAATCTATATTCCCGTATATGAAATAATTATCCAATAATGAAATCCAACTTATTTCAATCAACAAAGTCCAGTTAGCCTCATCATAGATCTGATAAGTCGCTTTGGAGTCCATGAAGATCATTATGTCACAGGCTTGAATTTAGCAGTACTCACTCGGAACACTGTGACACTTAGACAACTTATTCCTATAAAATTGCTAAGTAAGCCTAATTTGCTATAGACCCACACAAGAGAAGGTGAGATTGAGATGGCTTGAGAAATTTGTAAGGAGGGTGCTTACTATTCTTGAGTTAAGTAAGATTTACATGTGAAGGGAAAATTTACAAGTGAAAGGAGGTATTTATAGCCACATCATAGATTTGATAAGTCCTGTTAGAATCAATTTAATCTAACAGTATACATTGCATGTCTAGAAAGCCCTTACAAAATATCTAGATATTTTTATGATAAGAAGATTTTAGAAAAATCTCTACAATGTTCTTAAGGAAGAAGCCCATAGGCCACACCATGAGCCAAGAGAGTGGACCAAAGAGTGGTTTGAACTTCAAATTTGGTGGGCTGTGACACTTAGCTCAAGCAGCACTATAAAAGGGATCTTGATTCTCTATCTTAAGTCTTAACACCAAAGGAAACATAACCATGGCAGACTTTTCATATATTTCAAATAGAATGAAGGGTTGCAAAGGATCATAAAAACTAGGGGAATCAAAAATGAACCGACCCACCAACCCGACCTGAGTCGACCCGAAAAATATCAGGATCGGGTTGTGGGTTTTGGAGTTTAGGTCGGGGTTAGGTTTTGTTAGGATCGGGTCAGGTTCGGGTTGACCTGAATCTAGGGTTTAGTGAGATTTTGGGAGTTAAATTAAATTTTATTTTGAAAATTAAGATCTTTTATGTATATCAATATCAAAATTATTATGATAATGATGAAGTATTAGATAAAAGTGAAGAATTATGTGAAAAATAGTTTAAATGAAAAGGCTTTGTTGATAGAGTTATCCAGGTTCGGGTATAGGATTTTCAGATTGTGTTCGGTCGGCATTTTTTTTTAATAAAATCTTTACTTCAACCAACCTGAACCCACCCGAATGGACACCCCTATTAAAATCTATAAATTCTATTACATTCAGGACATATTTTCATAATTACTTTTATCTATAGTTTCTTATCATAACCTAGGCGCATCAAGCATAGATTTTGATCAAGCCAAAAGACATTCTCTAGTTGTGAGAGATTTCTTGTTTAAAGATTCACCTAATGGAATCCAAGTATTATTATTTTTATTTATTTCGATTTTATTTAGATCAAAATAAAAATAACAATAATAATACTTGGATTCCATTAGGTGAATCTTTAAACAAGAAATGTCTCACAACGGTAGAATGTCTTTTGGTTTGATCAAAATCTATGCTTTATTCGCCTAGATTATGATAAGAAACTAGAGCATATTATATACCATGTATTAATAATAAGGCATTTTTTATTAAATTATGTTGCCATTAGATAAAATATATGCACATATTTAGCATACTATATACCATGTATTCATAATTTCATACTTTTTCTACAAACTCCAATTTAGAATACAAAATGTCTAAATTAATCTAAATTAGTATAAATTATGGATAATTAAATATACAACCCCTATAATATACTTGCTTGTTTCTCTACCACTTTAGTTGAAATATGACTAACTCAATCTAATCTAATATAATTCAATAGATGCATTATTGGGTGCAATAAAATGTAGTTTATTTTAAATGTGATTTAAAAAGTCAATTATGAACTAATGTGGATATTTCATGGAAAAAAAAGTGAGACACATGGAATATTGGCAAACTAAAGGGGTGTGAGTATAATTTGCCTTAAAAGTTAATTTAAAGATCCATAAAATAGCAATATATATATAGGGTTTATTGAGAAAATAACAAAAATAACAAAATAAAAGGCTACCAGAGTATTGGTGAGAGATTTAGTTAACAAGTACAAGAAAAAAAAACTAATAAAGTGTTCAGTGACAGAATGACTCGCCTTGCATAAAAGGAATAAGAAATGTCATTTTTAAATGCGTCAACTGATATGGATGAGAAAGAGTCTGAACAAAACTGTGCACCAAGCAAAAGTGCGTCTTCATCTTGATCCTACAAAATTTAGGGACAGTCAGCAAAACAGAAACATAAAATTTATGTTAAAAATGTATTAATTGATTAAAACCAGGAGTTAGCTAGAGGAGCCTCTTGGCCGAGCATTTCTAAATCTCTCTTATTAGCTTTGTTAATTTGCTTTACCACATCATTTTTAGCCTAGTTGCAAAGGTTGTGTTTGACCTTTATTGCATCTTTCAGCATGCTTAGTAGCAATCATTATTTTATTTACCTATATCAACAACACTTGTGTTTGTCAAGCCATCATTGTAAGTGGGGTCCGACAATTTAAGGAAAGTTGCAACATTGTCATCTTGCATAGGGTAACATTCTTAGGGCCTATACTATTTTGTTTCGGTATTATCTATTAGAGCTGTCTAATTACTCATGGATGATAATATTATTTGTTTTTTTTTTTTAAGAATCATCTTTGCTAGTGACCTCAACACATCCATTTCAGATTACCATCTTTGGTGCACTCATTTTTTTTGCATATGTTATTTCTCAATAGCTTGACGCTCTGATCTAAAAAAATATAGCATGTCAACCACAGTCTCATAAGCAAAATAAACTTATTAAGGGAAATATCTTCCTACTTGTAATTTTTCGAGGGAAAATAGGATAAATGAATTAATCAACAGTGGAGATCTCTAGCTTACTATGGTAAACTAGAATCGAAGAATCTACCAAATAATCTGAAGGTACCAAATAATTGATTTAGTAAGATTACCTCATCCAATAATACAATGAGATATTCTGTAGGCAAAAGGCGAGGATGACCAGACCCATCCATAGCACTTCGAAGACAACATCCTGTTAGGAAAATCTCACGGCCTTTCTTCAGAATCTGAAACTCCACCAAATCATAATATCTGCAAATATATTTTTTTCATCACTTCAAAAGCCGCCTTGGTGGTGACATAGGTAGACCAAGTCACTGCTTTTTAAAACCATATCTGTTGGATAACCAACTAGAGAAATAATTCAATATTTTAAAGAAGGAAAAAATAACACTTAAATTCAGGGGAAAAATGAAATGAAACAAAAGAACTATAGCTACAAATTGAAAGATTAACAAAAGAGGGACAATTTCAGAGAAACACCCCTATGTATGAATGTCATTGCTGTCAAAGACTCAGCCAAGATCAGGTTTGTCATGGATCAATGTATTCAAGAAAGAAAAACAAAGAAATCCCTGATGTTGTAGCCAATGAAACAAAAAATTGAACTGTTGGCTTGACATGATGATATTTATTGCTATATATTAAGTCTACAACCCAAATGTCTATCTTATCAACATGAAAAGTGAAAGTTGAGTTTTCAGTTTCTTTTTTTTTTTCTTGCAAAAGATAGTTTCAGCCACATAAAAAAAAAGATTCCAGCTTGACTCTCTTTTGGTGCCATTTCATATCAGCTAAATAGTAGGAGTTACATATATGTTTCGTGATCCAATTAAAAGCAAAATGAAGAATAGAATTCAAATCCACCACTAAGAATTAAAGTAACACTTATTCACCAAGGTTTGACAATTTGTAGGATACCTGACCTAACACATCGGTTTGCTATATAGTCGGCGAGAGTTCAAATAGTACATACATGAAACAAGGAGGAAAACTATACATTGTATAACATAGCACTCATTCCATACAGAAAACACTAGAACAAATCAATATTATGCACTCAAAATGAATAAGAAAAATTAATCTTCAGAATCTGCTAATT
Source organism: Kaempferia rotunda (assembly GCA_037177415.1). Classification (NCBI taxonomy): domain Eukaryota; kingdom Viridiplantae; phylum Streptophyta; class Magnoliopsida; order Zingiberales; family Zingiberaceae; genus Kaempferia; species Kaempferia rotunda. Next base: position 27,096 of record JBAMIB010037995.1, read on the forward strand.
ACCATGATATTATGCTTATCCTAAGCACATGCCAAATCCACAATGTGATGTGACTATTCATTCCATCGATATTTTTATCAAACCACATAATTCTGCCTATACTGAAAATCATTCTTAAGAATTGGATGCTCAAAAGTTGGCTTCATATATTGCCCATTGAGTAGGCTGGTTATTCTTGTGTTGCAAATTTTACCTACGATGAAGATACAGATCAATGGTACATGAGCTCCACATGTCTCCCAAGCTAAGCAAGTATATGTTTGTACCTAGTAAAGATATGATTAAAATGAGATGAGTGCCATAGTATGAAATCTATAAGATCTGAATTATATGGAAGATCCGTTTTGCCAGCAACAACTAGGTTACACAAAAGCAATATTAGGACAAATTGAAGAAAGAAGTAATAGATACACTTATAGTTTCTGCATACACATTCGTTCAGAAAGAAGAAACAAAACAAACATTATCCAAGAAACCAAAAACGTCAACAACGATTCTTAAAAAGGAGGGTGCGGAGAAAATGTATATACTGTGACTAGAATAATACATCAATATCAGTGTACCTGGAAGAAGGAAAGTGTCTATAACAAGGGCCTCAATGACACTGCTTGGAGAGAGGAAGTTCTTCTCATAAATAGAATCAATGGTGACAGTGTGTGGTAGCTTCATTCTTTTATGCCCCTTCTCCAGTGGAATTTTCCATTCTAGCTTTTTCTTGGAGGTCATGTATCTCCGCTGCTCAATCCAAGCCTAACCAGCATGTCCACAATACAAAATCAGAATGCTTCATTCAAAGTAGAAAGGTAAAATCAAGAGAAGCTGAGAAGGAGCGGGATTTGATCGGTGAACTACCTGGAAGAGATCAGAGAGGAGGATGGCAGGGGTAACACCGCTGGAATATGTGACACATGACTTGAGGATTCTCGAGACGACCCAGCTCCAAGGAGGGGCGGATGCATCTCCACCGTCGCAGACTCCGGCATCAGTATCCTCGTCAAAGTTAGAGGAGAGCATAGATCTGGCGTACTCCACGAACTGTAGGAAAGCATCTTCCTGGTCCTCGGCGGAGGTGGTAGCACCTTTCAATGCGGTTGGGGAGGAGGGATCCGCCATGGACATCGTCAGAGTCCTAGCTATCTTCGCACGAAGTCGCTGCTAGGTTAAACGAAGAACAGGTTTGTACTTATGTCTCAGTTCACTGGGAAAAGTTTGGAAAACCCGAGCCAAGCTTCGGTCGTTCGGCTCTCAGGTTCGCTTGTTGTTGCCGGTTGAACCGGAATAGTAATCTGGCTCACCTGGCATTTTGTAGTTCCCGGTTTAACCGAGTGAACCGAGGAAATTCAAAAATCAAAACTACGTGAGGACGTCGAGTTGGATCCGTGAACAGTTAACTAGGTTAACGGGCTAGTGCCCAGCCTGGTAACGCCATCAAATAAGGGGATGGTTGGTATGGTTGGTAAATAAATTTATAAGATTGAAATGATAATAAAATTTATTTCATTTTCATTCTTGATGTTTGATCAATGGGAATCAAAATTAAAATATAAATTTTATACTTTTAATTTCATAACATACACTCCTAGATTATCGTTAAATTTATTTTTCCCTTAATTAAACTTATTATTATCATTCTCATTGTCAAATATATATCAAGTGTCTCTAAGATTAATTTTTTATTCTCAGATATGGTGCATTTTAAGAACATCTA
>JBAMIB010037996.1:0-15953 GCA_037177415.1 Kaempferia rotunda
GTATGAGAAATGGTTAGGGGGAGGAATAAGAGAAGAAACTTGAGAGAAAAGGAATATATATATATATATATATATATATATATATATATAAAGGAAAGAAGAGTCCGCCATGACTTTCCCTTAGCTTATTTCTTCCCCTCCCTTCTTGGTACTATAGGAAACACGCCCATGAAAACGACAGTAGCACAGTTCGTGAAACTAATAAGAACAAAAGCAAGGGCATGTAAAATAAAACTGCTTAAAGATGTTGTAGACAGTGTTTTTAATTTTTTTTTAAATGTTTAAAAATACCAATGTTGTTGAATGAAAAGAAGCAAAAAGAAAAAAGATCATTGATGACAGAGAACAAAAAATCAAAACATATGGGTTTACTGACAAGGAAATAATTTGGTAATGGAGCTAAAAGGCAAAGTTGTTGAACTTACCGAGAAAATTTTAGGGCATTTTTTTTGGCTTATACACTCTTCCTTGAAAAAGTATAGGGCTAAGTTAAAAGAAGTTAACAAAGGGATCTGATGAACTGTTTTGGTTAGAAAGATGTTGCATAATTTCCCTAACCTGCGAGAAGTTTCAAATCCCAGAAGATACAAACGTTCATGAGGTCTTTGAATGTTCAGTCGACCATGCTAGGGAAAAATAATGCTCCAAAATTGATTGGGAAATATTCTGATCATGTAGCATGGCGGTACAGAATTAGAAAGATAAAAAGGAAGCACTAAAACAAGATATGGTCTGAGTTTTCATTAACTTGCATTATCTTGGGAAAAAAAACTAGAAACAAGTAGTCATAGAGCTACACATTTATGTTATGTACTACCAGAACAGGTATTCTAACTAGGAGAATATCAAGAATTACCTGCACTGGTGAAGCTGCTATCAACACACCGGCCACTCCGCCACCTATAACATGTCCATCGGGACTAGCTAGTGAAACACTGAGACCACCTGTTTGGCTCCGCTGACCTCCACTGTGGCTCAGCAAAAATGATCCAGAGAGTGACAAGACTTCAAAACGACCCTGTTAATAGGACATCACGGCAATGCAAACAGTAATATATCATTTTTCTAGTATTGGAAGTCACCGCACAGTAGGGTCAGATAATGCTGGAGATCAACATAAAATAAAGTAGCTAACCATTTCTCACACATATAACTTGGCCTGATAGAAAATATCAGTTTATAGGTGATAAGAAGTGGTGGTGGAAAAGCACACATCAAAACCACATCTAAGGTTGCAATACTAAATTGGATAGAGAGAGCAAGTTCCAAGTTAACCTCATAAGTAACAGTACCACCAGAAGTAGAAATCTGACGGAGAGAAGCATTTGCAATTGCACCATTTGCCGACAGAACACAAATTGCACGTCTGCTTTGCTGTGAGAATTCCATTATCTTGGCTGATACATCCTGAAAGGTACCAGCAGATAGATGCAAGTTAACATCCTCTTAGCTAGAAAACCATTGAAATTACAAGCAACATGATCTCTAAAAGTTGTGAGGTTTATTTCATTTAACCTGCAAATCTATAGCAGGCTCAGCAACAAATATTCAATGTTGATGCCCACAAAGAACATAATAATGCTTTGGTTGTATCTATCTCTGTCAAAATCACTGATTTATGCCTCATGTTGAATAGACACAAGTGACTTCCTTTTCCACAGAATCTAAGTTAAGATCGGTTTCCCTATGGATCTCACACATATGAATGCCTCTTTGACTTGTTTTTCAGGAGATTGGTCATGGCTTCTTAAGAGTATAGGTTTTAATTGAGACCAAATTAGAGTAGGACCTTGAGATCACAAAATGTGTTCCTGTTTTTTCACCTACTGGCTACTGTGAACTTGGCAGTAACAGGGAATCCTACTTTAAACCCAATTATATGGGGAACAATGTAATGCCACATCATACACCTCAAAAATGACACTGACAATACAGCAACTCAATGTATGCCTAATTGCTTTGGCACAGTTTCAATCTCGTTTGCTCAGTAGGTCCATTCCTGAATAAGCATCATTAGGTTTTTTATTATTAGCGCTAATAAACACATTTAGCTTAAAGACCTTAGACTAGGAGTAAATGTTAGTCATTCTAATTTGTTCAAAACATACGATAACTTTAAACATCACTCAAAATTGACAAAAATGCCTGGTACAAGAAATTTGATTCGATGAAGACAACCTTAAAGGTAAAAAACTGCTCAGAAACATCATTCAATAAGTTAATCTTCAGAAAATTTAGGTGAAACAAACGGAGCCTAAATGATCTTAAAACAAATGATATATTCTGCATGACAATGCAAGCATATGGTATTGAACTAGTTTTAACTTAACGAACAAAAAAAATAAGCCTTACCTCTCCAGTTTGAACTGCTATGACGTGTGGCATAAATCCAGTCCCAGTTGAACCTGCAAGTAGCTATTCCTTGTAATAAACACAAATACAAATGGTGTACCCAAAAGACGAGCAATTCTAGATGTTATCAAAGTTTGCAACAAAAGCACTTGCTGCAATTTCTAGAGCCAAATAGATAATCATACGAGAGTAAAGCCTCAACCCTGAAGATTACTAAACACCTAATTATGATGAAAAAGGCATAGCAACCATGTTCAGTCAAATAAAATAACAAAAATTAGATAAATCCAAATGATTTCCCTCATTGGCGCTACCAAGAAAGAATCCACATCGAACATCATGGAGAACTTGTAAACCTTTCCAAACAGTAAACCAACCTATAACAAAAATTACAGCTTAACTAGCTTGTAACATTAAAAAGCACAAGGCAATAAGTATGCTTTGCCTTTCAAAGCAACTGAAATAGGAGAAACACTTGGGATATTCATATGCTAGTCTTGCTTTGGTCCACCAGAAATCATAAGATGCAAAATATATATAAAGCTTTGAACTTGTGTTGGTAGAAAAAGGTAAAAAAAGAGAAATACAATAAAAAAAATCCAATTGCGCCAAAGAATGTAGATTACCAAGTGCTTTAATGTGTCGCTTGTTGGTTGAACCTCGTGGGCGGCCTCTAGACTTTTTAGCACCCTCCGCTGCAACTGTTGCTGCCATATTTGTCGCCGGAGAGAACGTCGTAGTGCTCGGAGGAGCAGGACTTCTGGAAAGCGGGGACACAGCAAGAATCGGCGTACCATCTGGACCATACTTCCTCGGACGGCCACGCTTCCTCTTGAATGACTCCCCGGAGCTATTTCCAGGAGAAAGGCCACCGCTGCCGCCGGCCACTCCTTGGAACGGAGGAGGAGTGGCACCGGCACTCCAGCCACCACCCGCCACTACTTGATACGCAGGAGTATCACTGGCACTGCCTGTTGGTTCATAGACACGAACGCCATTCTCGCGATCGACAAGCTTCGCATTGAAGAGAAGAGACTGATTCCTTTCCATGGATCTACACCTTCTATACTTCGCGACTGCTACAGGCCCAACAGTGAGAGAGCCCAGCAGCAAACATCAACTCCATCGTGAAGAAAAATGCAACAAGATCGGATTTTTTTTTTCTCCTGATACATCTCTTAGGAATTCTACACATTTACAAAAAAAAACAGGGAAGTTGTAAAATCCTCAAGCAGATTTCTCAAATATTTTTTGCAGTTCCAGAATCGCGCTAATCTTAGAGATCTAGCTTAAAAGCTTCATGATTTCGAAGAGGAAATCTGAAACCCTAAACCTAGAAGAATAAGAAAGACAGAAAGAAAAACAGTGTGAGCAAACGATCGCGTTTCAAAAAGGTCTTTTTTTTTGTGAAGAACGACCAATTTTTTCGTAAAATAAAATGTGAAAATCGAAATTAGAAGGCAAATATTTGGTAAATTAATTAACAAAAAAATATCGCATAAGATTTAGCGAACCCTTATACGTTTTCGGAAAATGAAAATAAAAAAGGTACTAAAATAAACCCTAAATATCAAATTCCGATGAAAAATCCACCAGAAAATTAGAGATATTACGAGATATGCTCGCCAGCCGTCTTCTTTCATTCGATTTGCTCCCCAATAAAACGAAAATAAACACAAAATCAGTTCCCCCAAAAAAAAAAAAGTCTTTAAAATGGGGAAGGCGTAGAAGATAAGCGTACCGAGGGACAGATGAAATCTCAGTGGAAGAATCCCCGCAGCTGGCGAGCACCACATGGATACCCGCATCATTGTCTTTTTATTATATTTAAAAATGGGTCAGTATCTTAACACGAGATTAAATTGCATTATTTTATTTACGGTCAAATTAGTTTGGACAAAATTACAATTTAATCTCTTATTTTACAAATTAACATTTACATTGCAGTAAAAAGTGAATCAAATGTAATAAATACTCTTATAGATAGGAACTATTCAGTATATTTACTTTTTCTTTATTACTCCAGTTAAAAGGTAAATAAATTTATTAAATTTATCTATTATTATTCATTTGATTTACAAATAGTTCGAGCATCCAAATATATATATACTATCTCGCAAATTTTACAGATTTTATTCAGTTTTATATATAAAAGAATATTAACATAATTATTTTATGATGCGTGTGAGCATAATTATTTTAGGGTTTATTCATACACTTATATGTGTGATCATAGACGACATGTGACGTGGAGAATCAACACAACATTTATTTAAATTTTTTACTTTGTTTTCTCTCCTGTATGTAGATTCTTTTTTTTTCAGCATGCAGTGTAGCACTGTTCAAAAAAATAATTATATCATAGAGTTATTGTTTAAAGAACAACTCTTAGGTAGGAAAATAGCTCCGCAATGAAGTTGTTTTCTGACGAAGCTATTTTTTAAAAAATAGCTCCGCGGCAAAATTATTTTTTTAAAACAGTGTCACACTGTATATAAAAGAGTAATTACATTAAAAAGAGAAGAGTTTGAATGTAGAAGAGAGAATAAAAAATTTAAATGAACGTTACGTTAGCTCTCTATATCAAATATCGTCAATTTAACATATAAAAACGAGTAGAATATACAGAAATATATAATTCCACCACCGTAAAAAAAATTAAAAAAACTTGGCAATTCATGTGTGTGTATATATTAAATTTACCTTTATTATTTTAATACTTCTGATAACAACACACTCTTATTTAAACTTCCACCGAATCGGAAACGAATCAATCAGAAACAAGCAGGTCAAATCAGGAAGATTCTATACCGGCGAGTACGTGTCGGGGCATGAATGTTATGGCATCCATTTTCTCCCCTCTAATCGGATCGGATAATTTTCGGGACCTTTTCGATGGCGTTTATGTGAATAAACTAAATAATTGGATTAGAGAGTTGGCGTGGAGAGATCACCTATCTCTGCTCCGGCAACAATTCAAAAATCCTGATTGTCTTTTGGTCTGATTGATAGGGTCCACTTAAATGAACCAGTGGCATTAGAGATTAACCCTGATTGGTGATATGTATGGGACACAATGTCTTTGTTCTGTTTTGAAGTAAACCTACCCGTTCGTCGCGTCGATTATAACAGGACAAGCCGCAGCAGAAAGAGACGAAGAGAAGCGAGAAGCCGGTGGGGGATGATGGATTCCGACTACGGCGTACCCAGAGAACTCTCGGATCTGCAAAAGCAGCGTGCGCTGTACCAACCGGAGCTTCCGCCATGCCTTCAGGTCTTCCTTCCGCATTTTAGAACTATGTTTTTTTTTTGTCTTTCTTTCGCCGCCAGTTTTGCTCACCTAGATTGTTTATCTGTGATCCGTGCTTGTGTTTCTGTTCGACTAGGGATCAGTACGTTTTCTCTTTGTTGTGTGGGATTATGCGGGGAAGTGCTGGATCTCTGTCGGTGCTGTTTATTCCTAACGGATCTTGTGGGTTTTGGTTGTTTACGAGTTTGATAGTGTTGGATGAAACTTCCTTTGAGATTTCTCTCTTTTTCGCATGCTTTACGTACTCGATACTGTTTCTCGCTTGAAACGAGTGAACATGAATCCAAGGTTTCACTTGTTTATGTTGTTGTCGTTGGGCACGGAGCAGTTTTCGTTCGCGTTTTTTTGCCGGTCTTTATTTAGGATTTAGTTTCTTTTGCTGATAGATTTTTCAGGACTATTAGGGAGATAAAGAAAGTGTTCTTAAGAGTGTCGTTGTTCTTCCAGGGAGAAAAAATTTCTTATCTATTTAAATCTATTATGGATATTCTCTTAGCAGTTATATCTGTTAATATTTGTTCAATCATGTGACAAATGTTTGATTTTGAGGATTCATTTGTCAGATTTTAGTCAAAATTAGTTGAATGAAATTGTTGGTCGTCTTGGCCTCCGTGTTATGGATAGTTATACGGAATTGAAATGATTATGTTTTTTTTTTTTACCTCTTTTGAATTCTTAAATTTTGAACCTATCAATTAGGGAGTTCTCGCATTTGAAAGCTTGGGTGATATATGTGGAATTGTTAGGCTGCCATTTTGCATGGATTCTTTATTGAAACATTGTAAATATTTGTAGCAAATACAGAAATACTCATAGTTAGTAGTTGTCTACACTACTTTTCCACAAGAATATCAATACAGATTAAAAAATTATGATAAATGAATATTTTGCAAATTTTAACATGTACTGTAATCAACATTCAGTTGTGTCAGTTCATTACAATGGGTTGTTGGATCATATGCAATGAGAATCATTCCTTTTTTTTTTATCTCATTACCCACATTGATGTTTTAGGTGTAGCCCTTCTAGATTGAGTCCTATATATGCATGTAATAATCCCTATATGATATATGAAGAGAAACTATTCTCTTTTAGCCAAACTTAACATCGTCTATTGGATTCAACTCATCCAGCATTCTTTATTTTATTCAGCTGTCACAAATATAGCTCTTTTGATTGCCCGCAAAATCTGATTGTTATTATTCACATTTCAATGTAGTCTGAGAGATCTCTCTTGCATCCTCTGCAGGGCACTACAGTTAGAATTGAGTTTGGAGATACAACAACTGCTGCCAATCCCACTGATGCACATGTCATTAGCCAAGTATTTCCACACACATATGGGCAACCATTGGCACATTTTTTAAGGCCTACCGCCAACGTTCCAGATGCACATATCATAGTGGAGCAACCAAGTATTAGGTGCATTTCTATATGTGCTCATCTTTTAAACATTGGCATTCACTTAAAAGTATATGAATTATTTTATTTCAGGCATATGGCATTATGAACCTGGCAACTTCACCATTTATCCAACTGCACCAAATTATGCACTACATGCAGGAAAATGTAACTTTGTAGAGAATTAGCAACTCAAAGAGGATAGGCCTGTATGTTCTAAGAAAATTAGAAAATTTATTCTAGCCTAATCTTTTCTTAGAGGCAAGCTAATGGGATTCAAAGGATCATTGAGATTGATGTGCGAACTGATGATTTAATCAGTTTAGAATGGTTAGAAGGTCACAGCTGGAAGGAATTAGTAGGATGAAGGAAATTGGTAAATTCGGACCTAAGAATACAGAATATAGGTCAAGTAGGGAGATATTCTTACCGGACATCAATAAATGCACCTTTTCTGAAGCCTTATGGGCTGTGTGTTTGGATGAACAAGGATTAGGTGACTGGGTCTGCCTAACCAGTTGAATCATCATTGGGAATCTGTCTGCTGGTTTGTTGAGTCATATGTAGTCTGGTTTTAAAAGTATTGATAGTAGAACTTATGGCTAAGTATCAGATGTAATAGGGTACTTTTACTATCAACTCTGACAGCTTTGTGGTCAATCTGCAATTTATTGGCAAAAATGGAATTGTAAGCATGCCAATTTACTGGCAGCTTTGAGGCATAAGTTTGAATTGCTAATAGCCATTTTAAAGTTGATAAATTTATTTAATTAGTTGATTCTTCTTCATCTCTTGGGATGGACATGTCTAGGCTCTATAACTCTTATAGACAAAGCGATTTTTTTTATTGTCCTTTTCTGTTGATTCCTTTGCACGCGTTCTAACTCGTCTTAATTTTTTTTAATGTTTCAACCATTTTGCTTCTTTGTGTTGTAGGGTTGGTATAGTATTTTGTGGGAGGCAATCCCCTGGAGGTCACAACGTCATTTGGGGTCTTTATAATGCTATCAAAACTCATAACCCTAACAGTTCATTGCTTGGGTTTGTTGGTAAGTATATCTGTTATTTATTGGATTTTCATTAAAACTATAAATTAGCTTTCTTTAAAATATCGGGCTCAGATTATTATACACCTCAATAGTTGTGGTTTAGTAGGATTTGCTACTTAACTCTACATATTATACTTTGTCAAGTATAATGATTACTTGTCTGCTATTTTACTCTAACTATAAATTATTTACTTGTTGTAGGGTTGGTATATAGCATTATTTACTTGGTATTTTACTTTTTTTGCCAATTTAATACTTATAAGCCAATCCTACATGTCTCCTATGCTTTCTTTTTGGACTTTCTTCTAGTACTGCAAAGCCTTCATTTTATAAGCTGATCCAATGGTGCATCACGTTAAATCGTTTATTAATAATAATAATTTAATTTCTTGGATACTAATCAATAATCATACTATCATAGAAGCATACTGCTACAATCTTCTCTCTCCCTTTCCTTTATTATGTTTCCTTCTTCCCTACTTTTACATTACACTAAGAAAAAGAATCTCGCCATAGTTGAAGCCTCAAAAGGCACTGTTATCTGTCCATGCAATAGACTTGTTTCTGAGGTTATTTTCTGTATCCATGAATGTATTAAATCCATGCTATTTTATTTCTTTGAAGTTATTCTGTAAATAACCTTATTGAGTATGAATATTTTTTTTCAGATGTTTGGTGAACCTAACTTACATCTACAAGTGAATGCTTTTCCTCACAGAAATTATTTTTTTCTCAATTTCCAATTTGTATGTTTAAATCATATTTGTTTTGCTTTACTAACTTGTGTTTACTAGGTACTTGGATGATTTAAATGGTTTTATGATTGTGATGAATTGTTTTTGTATCCTGTAACCTTCTTTGATTCTCATTTCCTTGTATGTTGCAGGAGGTACCGAAGGATTATTTGCAAAGAAAACTTTGGAAATAACTGATGATGTCCTATCAACTTATAAAAATCAAGGTTTTTAAAGGATATCTATGAATTGACAATTTTTCATCTTTTATATTGGCACATCTTCTCTAACTATAATGTTTTCCTGGCTTTAGGTGGCTATGATTTACTTGGACGGACAAAAGATCAAATTAGATCAACTGAGCAAGTCAATGCTACAATTTTGGCCTGCAAGGAATTGAAGCTAGATGGTCTCATCATTATTGGAGGTGTTTTCTAATTATGCAAAAGTATATCTGTTCAGATAACCAGGATCATCTGTTGATTCCCTTCTTTTTGTTATAATTATCTAGGAGTTACTTCCAACACAGATGCTGCTCAGCTTGCGGAGACATTTAGCGAGTTAAAATGTCCAACAAAGGTTCTGATTTTGGCTTTGTTGACTTGACAAAATAACTAATATTTTTTAGTATCTGTTTGGTGATCTACAGACTTTAATTTAACACTTTTGATGAAGATACTACTGTGAATTTGGTGAACCTTTGTGAGGAAAAGTTTGTATTGTTAGACCTTCTATGATTAAAATGCATAGAAATTTTGTTGATAGGTGGTTGGGGTTCCTGTAACAATAAATGGAGATCTAAAGAACCAATTTGTTGAAACAAATGTTGGGTTTGACACAATATGCAAGGTAATTTTTTTTGTGCGATTAATTAATTATGCAATATTTTATTATTTATGTTGTTAGTTTCAGATACTATGCTCTTTGTAAACTATTCTAAAATGAATTGCAAATGGAATTCACATAGCATTTTTTTTTTAATTTTCAAACTGTATTCTCCAACTAACATTGAGCTCTCCCTTCACACTCTCCCTTCGTTGTCATTGATATTGCTCAATGAAATTGTTTAACAAAATTTACTTTCGTCATCCTATTTACAGGTTAACTCACAACTGATTAGCAATGTGTGCACAGATGCTCTCTCAGCAGAAAAGGTACTGCCTTGCTCCCATTGCTTACAATTTAAGCTTTGTGATAACCTTGGTTGGTCGATCTTCATTGTGTTTGAACATAGCACTAAAAAAATGCCAAAAAAAAAACAATCTAGTTTTCACTTTAGGTTCTTGATTCTTTTCAATCATAAAAACTGTATACATTCTGCTATACCTTGTTTGTAAACCCATCATTTTGTCATTTCTAATGTGTTTTTCCCCTGCGAAGTCCATTCCCATAAGGCGATGTGTCACTTAAATTCTGAAGAAATTGCATTAGTGTATTAGTAACAGTAAAGGAATTAGCTTTCTATCCCTTTGGTTCCATCATTGTTCACTCTTAGATGAATTCATCTCTTGCAATCTTGCATTCATCGCTGCTCTTCCCATCAAATGTACAAATCTGTTTCCTTCAGTAGCCCTCCACAACTGGTGGTTGACAAATATGAGAATTGTTGATCCACTGTATTGATAGTGGAATTTGAACTATGGTTTGCCTAGTCCACTGAATGCTCTAGATGTGAGTCTGGATCATTCATTAATGGGGAGAGCTTCAAAATGAGAGTTGATGCACCTTCATTCCCCACTGTGTAGGAAATGGCATGTAGAGGTTTGTTGTTAAGGAGATGAAACTCTCTCACATAATGAGAAGGCAGACAGCAACAACGTTATGGAAAGCACACTCAATTCTAAATGATCAGTCTGTGCTATTGGAGGATCAATTCATTATTTTATTAAGCTACTCAATCTCTAACAATGGCAGGACACCTCTAGCCATTTGGCGGTTGGCTATAAGCGGACGTGATTTACCTCCGTTCACATAACCTAGGACAGACTGTGAGGGGCGCCTGGGGTGAGCTTGATCAACTTTTTGCTACAATTGGATCCAAGAACGGAAAACATTTTTGTAGCTCTAGGTCAGTGTTGATGATCACGAGCACTTTCAGCAGGCTAATATTTATGAAGGTAAACATTGGGATTGTAATTTTGGAAACAGAGGGCATCAAATGAGGGAAAGGTAATGGTGGCCATGTCAAGGAGGTGTTTAATAGGCATTTATTGCCATTTGAGTTATTTCCTCAATGATATTGCAGTGGTGGAAGTTAAGATGGCTGAGGTCATGGCTACAGCTGCCAAGGGAGACGAAGTGGATGATCATGCAACAAAGATTCAAGTTGCAGATCTGATCATGGTGAGGAGGAAGGAGTTAACTGGCAGGCCAATATCCTGGGTGATACAGAGATCATGACTGAGGATGTTGTGACGAGGAACATTGCTTTACTTCCCTATCAAATCAGCTCTGAGGTGTCTTGTACATGGCTTTCCATGCTATCGTATCTTCCCCTGTTGATGAATCCTTGATCGCAACTTGCCTGCCTTCGACTTCTTCCTCAGATTCCTCTTCCTTGATCCCTGAAGAGAAGTGTCAAATACCCGCAAATCCTCCAACCATGGTTGTATTGGTAGCAGAATGATATTGGTTATTCTCAAAAAGCATGTAACCCACTTTAGCCTTAAAAAAGCCCCAGATAAGTAGGGCCCACATATTTATTAACAACTTATCTACTTGCAGAGAAGGGATTCTACGAGGAAAAATCTACTTCCTCTCATCTGTTTAGTTGTGTAAAAGCCATTGTGGAAGAGACTTCAATCTCCTTTGGACCCATACATTTATGTTTGAACTATGCTAAAGTGGATGGTTTCTGCAGAAGGGGCTTGGAAAAAGCCATCTTTGCACTGGGCAAGGATGAATTAATGGTTTAGGGAGCAGGCTGCAAGCGAAAGGAAGGTGGAGGTTGGATGGGGTGGGGGCAAAGGAAAATGATAAATAGGAGGGTGCATGGTTCATCCTCTGTTGCATTGATATGAATTGGCATAATCTGGTAGCATTCCAAGCTAATAGATTAATCAGTAGCTTAGCGGAATTTTATCCCTTGTGCTTTTTAGCATGATGCTTTTCGATTTTTACGCTATTTGAAAGCTTGTTATTACTTGCTTAGCTTTCTTTTGTTTCTTCAATGTATTTAAGATCTGAATTACTTTTCAGTATTATTACTTTATTCGGCTGATGGGCCGCAAGGCTTCCCATGTGGCTTTAGAATGTACTCTCCAGTCACATCCCAATCTGGTCAGTTCTTATGTTTAATGACATTTATCCATTCTTGTCAATTTTTTGTTTTGTTTTTTTTCTTTTGCACATATTGATGTGGATTTATTGTTTACTGATTCCAGGTCATCCTAGGGGAGGAGGTCACATCATCTAAATCTACAATTTTTGATATTACAAAACAAATATGTGATTCAATCCAAGCCAGGGCAGAGAAGGGTAACATGAGGACTATCTCTGGATCTACTGATCTATGTATCCTTTACTGATTTACCAATCACTTCTGATACAGACAAATATCACGGCGTCGTCCTTATTCCGGAGGGGCTTGTGGAGAGTATACCAGAATTATATGCGTTGCTTCAGGTAAAATAAACGCACCTTATTATACTTCTGTCGCTGAGCATATTGAAGCCCAGAAACTTATTTCTGTTTTATATTTTGGTCAAATGAATTAGGAAATTCATGTTCTTCATCGCCAAGGAGTGTTTGTTGATGATATTTCATCTCAACTTTCACCTTGGGCATCTGCTTTATTTGAATTCTTGCCTCCATTCATCAGGAAACAGGTCTTCTCTTGAATTCTTTCTTGTGAACAGCAATATTTTTTGATGTTTATATTTATTCCTACATTGTGGTAAACATGTCCTCAAATGTTATTAGCTATTTAACTGCATCTTGCACACTGCAGTTACTTTTGCATCCAGAATCTGATGACTCTGCACAGCTGTCCCAAGTAAACATCTAACATTTTGACAGATTGGAAATATATGAAACGAGTTTTTTTTCATCTCTTACACTTAATGCTTTTCTTTCTAGATTGAGACAGAGAAGCTTCTTGCACAGTTAGTTGAGACAGAAATGAACAAACGTTTGGTAAGTTCATCTGGCAGGCTGAATAACATTTTTCTTTCTATCAAGTGGTTATATTCCTTTATTTTATTTTTTATGCTGCATCTTTCATCCTCTATGCAAACAGTTTATTATTTTTTGTAACAGAAAGAAGGTACCTACAAGGGGAAAAAGTTCAATGCTATCTGCCACTTTTTTGGATATCAAGCTCGAGGATCCTTACCATCAAAATTTGATTGTGATTATGCCTTTGTAAGTCTCACATGTTGTAGCTCTGGTATCTTTAAGTTTCTCATCTGAACTGAGACATCTGTCAAATTAATGCTCATTTTAGGTTCTTGGCCATGTGTGCTATCACATATTAGCAGCTGGTTTGAATGGGTACATGGCTACAATTACAAATCTTAAAAATCCTGTGAACAAGTGGAAATGTGGTGCTGCTCCAATTACTGTAAGATCTGCTACTCGATCAACTTGTTACTGAAACCAAATCCAGAACCAAACATGATCTTTGTCTATTTTCAATATTTCGACTCAAATTGTAATTGTACTTTGAAAACTTTATCTATTTTCATATTTTGACTGAAATTGTGTTACGCTTTAAACAATGTCAGTTTATTCCCCAAAGTTTGTTTTCCTATTATGCTTTGTTTATGCTGATGGTATCTGTTAGAAGAAATGCTTTTCTGACCAAATTGATTACAGATTTTTCAAACATTGGTAGACAAATTGACACCTGATATAAGGGCTGAACTGCAATTAAAGCAAATTCTAAGTGTTAAGTGGAAATTTCCCTTTAAATAATGTAGATAAACTCATTGGACTGCTTTGTTTGTTGCTAGGCAATGATGTCTGTGAAGAAACATTGGTCATGTCATCCCGGAGTCACCTCAATTGGAAAACCTGTCATCCATCCTGCCACAGTTGACTTGAAAGGGAAAGCATACGAGTATGTATATCCAATCTTGCAGATCCTTTATAGGAACTGTCTATTTTATCATTTGCTCAATAGGCATTTCTCTTCTGTTGAATGAAAATGCATCTGGCTGGTGTTTCACCAGATATTCCAACAAATCTTCACTTTGTTATAGTATAAGCTAAAATAATTTGTAGAATCTTCAGTTGTAGAAACATATAATACAAAGTTGTTTCTTTTGAATATTTGAGTTGAGGGATCTCAGTGATCATTTCTTCCTCCATTTCCTAAATGTACATAAGCATGTTGTCTTCAATCAACCTTACCTGAATCTGTATTCCAGGTCACTAAGAAGCAACTTTTCAAGGTTTCTGATGGACGATATTTATAGAAACCCAGGACCTCTCCAATTTGATGGACCTGGTGCCGATGCTAAACCTATCACATTGTGTGTTGAAGATAAAGACTACATGGGCAGAATCAAAAAGTTTCAGGAATACCTTGATGAGGTTATTTTTTCATGTCATTTAATGAACATTATAATTTTGTTACTTTTGCATTATGGTCATTCTATTTTATCTATCCTTTGCACTGGTATGATGAACTACTTTCCAGTAAATTATTATTGAAACTTTTCTGTTCTATTTCACTGGATTCTACCTGGTTACCTTTTGCTTAGGCATTATTCTTCTGTGCAACCCATAATTCTGAGAAAAAACTTTGAAATTTCCTGATTATTTTTTATTCTATTTTTGATCATATATAGGTAAGGAGCATTGTGAAGCCCGGCTGCTCACAGGAGGTCCTCAAAGCAGCTTTAAGCGCCATGGCTTATGTGACTGAAGCCTTGACTTTAATGTCTTCCTCTCCAAATGTGCAGAAACAACATTCAGAGCTCTTATTTTCACCATGAACTCTTCTCGAACCTTTTCTCTTTTATCCTCCAATCAGTTTTACGAACTGATGATGATATTTATCGCGTATGTTTTTGCTTCTCTTTTCCTTTCTTTTGTCTTGTCTTACATGAGCCCATCTTATGCCTGGATCGCAAATAAGAAACAACCCAATTTCTTTGAATGGTGAAAATGTAGGTTTGTTGAGATAATGAGAAAGTGGTACGTAGGAGTTACATTTAAGATTCTCGTGTAATGTTCTGTGGTGTGATTTTGTGCACCACAAACATGAAGGATGAATAAGTTCAATCTAGCTTTCTAGAAATACTGAATCAGTTGTTGATGATTATGTTATATTTTTTTGCATATTTGATTCAGAACAAAGAATAAAAAGGTTTCTTATTGTAAGAAGCATTAACTCCCTCATTCTCGAGGAGCCTGTATTAACTAATGCTTCAACTAATGAGGTAGTTACGAGTTGTTAATTGTCACTTTAATACTATCGGTCTCGACTTTCGGCTCTTCAATTCTATCCAAATAATTTTTAATAGATTCTTTTTGCCAGTTGTAAACACACATTTGTATTCGACTACAGGAAAATAATCATTAATAATGAACACCTAATTATCGAGATTCCCTTTTTAAGTGAAAAGAGCGCCTCTTTGCTGCTGGTGTGATGGTTAGATATTCTAACATATAATCAAGGGATTTAAATGTTTAAATCTCTATATTGTAGGAGATTTTCTTTATTAAATAGTGGATCTAATATTTGAATGAGTTTTTATTAATATTTTTTTGATGTTCTCCTGTGTTTGGTGAAAAACTTCCATAGGATTAGATTGATTATTTCTAAAATGAATCAATTTTAATAGATAGATACATGTTTTTTATTTGACTATCAAAAATAATATCTCTTCCACTTTTAATTTGTTTTCAAATAAAAACACATTTCATGTTTATGTAAAAATTAAAATGACTAAATTTCTTAGTGTCGTTCTCATTATTATCTTATATATATCTCTCACTTAATTGTTCAACAATTACAATTGATAGGACATAATCGTACGGCTAGAACGGTCGCGTCTTCTTGTTCCTCCGAAGTTAGTACGCACAGCGGAATACTCAAAGCAAAATACTCACCAAACACAAGAATGACGACGCCTCGATGTGTTGACTAGGGTTCGGAAA
>JBAMIB010038098.1:0-15947 GCA_037177415.1 Kaempferia rotunda
CCCAAGATTGGAGGGGACTAAAAAATATTTAGATAATATAATAGGGAGATAAATAAAATAGTTAGTAAAGTATCTTCAGATAGAAAATAATTAAAAAAAATCCAAACTCAAATTAAAAAGAAAATAACAAGTTAAAAAAAACACATAACACATATCCTACACACTAAACTCATATAGACTTATGTTGTATATCAGATTTAGGGATTTATGCTCTTTTTTTATTTCCTCTATCTAACTATAAGAGCGAGCAAAATTGTGGGAGATTGGGACGGAAACAATAATGCCCGACGACAAAAATAAAGACTAAAGTGATCAATGATTTCAATTTTAAATTATCTCTCATGTACTAATTTCAAAACTCTTCAATTTACCTAGTCGAATTGATATTAGGAATGAGTATCTTCTTTCAAAATTATTGTTCATTTTAAGGGATCCATTTTTAAAATTCATTTCAGGCTAAGAAAATCTTAGGTACGACCCCTATCATTACATCGGCTGAATGAGATGGGAAATTATACTATACTAAATAGTTTTCTTAATAATTTAAAGTTTAAGGCTTTAGGACGCAACTAATTTTTTTTTAAAATAAAATATAGATTATTTATTGGATTTTAGTAATAATTTAACCTAACTTAATTAATGTTTTAATCAATTTTGTGGTTAGATGATTGTATAATTAATGTAAGCGTTATAGATTTAAATCTCATTTTTATTATAAATATATATGAGTATTTTAGGTATTAAAAACCTTAGATATTAAAAGAGAAATGCCCTCGCTGGCTTTGCTGCGCCGCCGTCTTCCTCCACTCCTCCTACTTTGTCGTCGCCTCACCAACGCTCCGACGACGGCCTTCGAAGGGCCCCTCACCGCCCGATCTGCTCTCGCCCTCCTCCGCTCCGAGAAAGACCCTACCCACATCCTGTCCATCTGCCGTGCTGCCGCTCTATCGCCCACTTCCTACCCCGATCGCGCTGCCCTCTCTCTCGCCGTGTCGACCCTATCGGCCTCCGGATCCCAATCTTCCGTCCGCTCTCTCCTCGATGGTCTTCTCTCGTCACCCTCGGCCGCCGCTGTCCGCCCCCATGTCATCGTCCTCTTTGGCCAGGCTGGCATGCTACCCGACGCCCTTCGCGTCTTCGAAGCTTCGCGTACTCCTTCAGTTCGCACCTTCAACTCCCTTCTTTTCGCATGTATCCTCTCTAAGAAGCACTCCGAAGTCCCCAGAATCTTCGAGGATTTCACCGTTTCCTACCAAATAAAACCTGATCTCACTACCTACAACACTGTCATCAAAGCGTTCTGCCAATCTGGATCCTCAAGGTGTTTCTTTTCCGTTTTGGCTGAGATGAAGCGGTTTAGAGTTAAGCCAAATGTGACCACTTTCGGCATTGCCTTGGCCGGATTCTACCGTGAGCAGTTGTTTGATGATGTAAAGAAGGTTTTGTTGTTGATGAAGAAGCACAAATGCCGTGCCAATCTTTCAATTTACAATGTTAGGATACAGAGCTTGTGCAAGCTGAAAAGGAGTAATGAGGCGAAGGAGTTACTGAGGGAAATGCGAGAAAGGTGCATGGAGCCCGACTGGGTCACCTATGATCACCTGATCTTGGGATGTTGCAGCGAGGGGAATTTGAAGGAGGCAATGATGTATTTCAAAGAGATGAAAAAGAGAGGATTGGTTCCTAAGAGTACCTGTTACTTCACTTTAATTTACTATTTGTGCAAAGGTAAGGACTTTGAGGTGGCTCTTGAAGTGTGCAAAGAGAGCATAGGGAAGAATTGGGTGCCACAGTTTTCCATTATGGTGGAGCTTGTAAATGGTCTTATTGGTGTTTCAAAGCTCGAGGAAGCTAGGGAGATGCTAGAAAAGTTGAAGGAGAAGTTCCCTAGCAATTGTGAGATGTGGAAGGACGTTGAAGAAAACTTGGCTTTAGTTACACATTGAGGAGTTGGTGAGGTATGTGTTCTTTGGCAGATGTTTTAGTAGTATGTTGTGTTTATGACTTCTTCTCGAAATTATGTTTTAGTGGAACTTACATGCAATAGTTGCTCTAGATTGCCTATCGAAAATCGAAATAAGGTGCCAACCCTCATAACACTATAATTAGTTTCCATATATACAATTGGTTTCTGCTCAATAGGAATTGATACCAGCAGGCAAGCATGTAAAATTTTCAATTTTATGTTCTTGCTATTGGTAATTGATTTTTTTAATAAACAGTTGATAGTTAGAATTCTACATGTTTCATTCAATTTTCTACCAGTAGATGCAACATGTATTACGTATAGTAGATGCAATAATCCAAATTGTACAATTTGTATGTCATCCCTTGTACTTCAGTAAACTTGCAACATTTTCGGATTATCAATGAGCATGAAATTGTAACATCTTCCACTTTTTGTTGTTCCCAATATTTTAGGGGTTGTTTATTAACTTGCAATTAGGAATATTGCTCCAAAAGTAATCACTATCCTTTTTCAGGATTTTCATTCTGTATACATGTGGCTGCTGGCTACAGAAGAATTGAGCTTCGTTCAGATAAAAACCTGATGATCATAGAGAAATGCAACTTTCTTAGTTTTGGTAAGGGGATCTGATGGCTATTATTTTTACAATTTTATTTCATTTGTCATTATGTGTTTAGTTTGATCTCCCCCAGTTGTTTTGTGTTTAAATGGGTCTGAACCATTTCACTTTTATTGTCATAGAAATTGTCATAGAAATTGTGACGTAGCTAGACTATTATTACCGAGGTCACAAGCTAAATTCAACAAATTTAAATATAAATCACAGATATATATTTTTTTAGAAAAAAAAAATCACTCATTGATTGTTTCAAGATACATTTGCACTTACTAAAATCGAAAAAAATCCATGCTACATATGTTTAACAAGATTATGAAGTCATTACATTGAATTGATTGATGTGTTTCCATGCTAAACTTCAAACATTAACTTAGAATCTTAATATCATCAATAAGTCATTTGTGTTGTTTCACAATTTAATTAGTTAAATTATTTAATCACTTTACTCAAGAGCCAAAAAGTTAATTTGTACAATTTAATTTGTAGATAAATTCTAGGGTAATCAAATTTTAGCTCGCCAATAGAAAATATGAAAATCATTAGGTCGACTAGATCACTTTTCAATTTTTTTTTTTTGAAATACTAGTCATTTATAATACAATGATAAATATAAATTCCTAAAGTAAACTACTGTCCAAAGACAATTAAAATCTTTATATTCTGATGTATTTTTTATTATTATATTAACTAGAAAGTATATTTGTAAATTTTGGGCGGGGTCAATTGACCTAGTTAACAGTAAGGTAGCTATGTCCCTAGTCAATCTGATCTAGTTGCCATGAGAGTTTTGAAACTGCTTATATTCCATGGGATCATTAGTTTGTTTGAGGAGTTTATTTGAGAATCAATTTTAGATAATAATGTTAGAATTAGTTGGTTTAATCTTGTATTTTTATTTGCTTATATATTGCCATGCTTGCGGCTGATAACAAGAGGGCAGTGACTATTAAACCCAATTTGCAACTTAGTATTAGAGTCATCCTCCCCTATTTCTCCTTGTTGCCACCTTGCATCTGTGCCGCCACTTCTCCCATTGCAATGTTCCTCAATTTGCTCTTGCCCCTCTGCTCCCTCATGTGTGATTGTGACTCTCCCTCCCCCACTGATCACCTTAACAATCTTAATAGTGCTATTGAACTAATACGTAAAAAACTAATTTATGATCAATGGTGTTTCTGTTTTCATCCTAATGTTCTTTAATGCTGATAAGTCTCCACAATTTCTGTCCTTTGCCACTCTACAAAAACAAAAAAAGTAATCCTAGTTTCACTTAGAGTACGTATGCTTTACATTACCGAATAACTTTCAGGAATAGCCATTTGCCGAAATTCATGTAATACTTAATTCCTGCGAATCACTCGAGCTACTGTTTTAGTTTCTGTCTCTTATGCCTGTAACTGAACATCCTTTTCTGCTCATGTATTCCAGCACTACCTGGGCAAATCTTCCTCACTACTATCAGGTTGCACCTCATTCCAGCAATTGGATGCAGCAGCAAAAAACTAACATCCGGCGGGCTATCGAACCCAACTCTGGTGGTGAAGGCTTGCTAGATGCAAATTCTGAAGGAGAAGAATCTGTTTGTTGAAGACAAAGTCTTTTTAGGGTTTAGTAACTGTGCTGTATCTTTCGTCAACAGACACAGTAGACTAGCAAGGCCTATGGCTTCTTAAGTTTATTTATTTATTTAAAAAAAAAAACTGTGTAACTTATTAATGATTTCTGATATATTTATTAGCAGTGTCCATTTTATTTAAAATGGTTGAACTCAATCTAATGGGATCACACTGAATTTTCCTATGTTTGTTTTTGAGAAATTGACTGAACCAAAGAAATGTGTACCCAAATGAAACTAAATTAAAATATCAAATTCGTTTCAGCTTAATTTAGATTGAACTAAATTTGCATCTAACTATTATCATTTTATTATTAGATTATGATGACATGGATTATATTTAGTGGAATTTTGTGGAGCAATGAGAGAACTAGGTTTCAATTTCAAATATGATGAATATTTTGAAGAATTCTGGTATAAATTTATCAAGTAGGTGAATTAGGAAGAAGATTAGTTACTTTCTGAATTAGTCAGGTAAAATCTAAACATTTGACTTATTAAAAAAAATTAAAAATTTATAAATATTGAGTTGTTCGTCATAAATTTAATGATATGTATATATATATATAATTTGATTTAATTATTTGTAAATCAAATAAAAAAACTAAATTAATATGGAAATTTTGAAAGAATTGGAGGCAAACTAAAAGATTATTTAAAATGGGAGGTAAAGTGTGAAAAAAATATTTGATAAAAATTAGGTGCAAAGTGAAATTTGCTCTCGTCACAGTTTTAAGCTTCAGTTCCTTAGCTGCAGTAGCGCAAAATCCCCACCACAGGTCGGCAACACAAAGCCATGGCCATTGCTTGGATCACAGGTCGCGGTGGTCTGCGGTTGCTCTTCCTCGTCTTTGCCACTTCCATTTGTGCGCTTGTAGGAGCCGACCGGCCTGCCTCGGTCAACATCGGGGCAGTTTTCACGTTCGATTCCATCATCGGCAGAGCCGCGAAGGTCGCGATCGAAGCCGCCGTTACCGATGTGAATAACGATTCATCTATTCTTCGAGGGACGCGGCTGAATCTCATAATGAAAGATACGAATTGTAGCGTTTTCGTTGGATCTGTTGCAGGTAAACAAGTATCGTATTCATCTGAGAAGTATTCGTCTTTTCCTTCCCCTCTAGGTTTTCATTGGCACTAGCTGGAATAAAGTATTCTTGTTTTTTTTTTTTTGACTATATATCTCTAATTGCTCCCTGGAACACTTCGTTTGCATAATCTTTCAGAAAATTTGAGAGCTTTTTCCACTTTAGTTGTGAATGCCACTTGTTAGGACAAAAAGGTAGAGGCGCATTACCATCTTCTAGTCATTTTAAGGGCCATCTTCTAAGCTTTCCTTATGGATTTGCCCTTTCTACTTTTCATGCAAGTAGAAAGTTTAAAATCTCTCATCCCTAATTAAAGTAGATTAAAATCTAGCCTCGATAAAAAAACCGATGGCACCCACATAATATTTGTGATGTCAGCAAAATACCAAAATTCATACGTGGATGTGTTTTTTAAATTGTATTAAAATTTTAAATTGTATTAAAATCTAATTGGCATTATAATTGTATTAAATTTAACATCTTTCCTCATTGTCGACGTTGTCACCTCTTTTACATTCTCCTTCCTGGCCAACTAAGATGAAATTCAAAGAGTTGATGAGGGTGGTGAACATGATGGTGACAATGATAGAGACAACTTCCAACAAGGAAGAGAAGGGCGGAGGAAAAGCTAAGGAAATGTGATAACTCCACGTAGATGTAAAGTGCAAGTTTTGTTGACATAATAAATTCCACATGGATGTCATGTCACATTTTTAATTTAGGTCAGATGGTATAACAACAAATATTAAATTTTCATATACTTTAAAATCACTAGAATAGATTTGAAATTTTCTAAAGATTTGGATAAATTTTAAGAATTGTGTTATTTGAATAGATTTATATATTAACCTTATTTAGAAAAAAAAAATGAGACTTTGGTCCATGCAACTCCCGCCAAATGCGGGGTTTCGGGAAATGGTCAGATCACATTGCACATTTGCACCTATTGTAGGTTGTGACTTGAACCGGTTGAATCAAGGTTCTCCTTTTGAAAATGTGTAAACATTTGAATAAATTTATATAATAACTCTAAATAGAATGAAGTTTTTGTTAGAGAAAAATTAAAATAAATAATTTTTTTTGATAATTGTTTGTTAAATAATATTATTTTAACTTAGTAATTATTGGAACCATATACAGAATTATCAAATTTATTAATTAGTTGAAGATAAGATCAGACTTGGCCTATTCGATCAAGAGATATCAGCATATAATAAATGATATCTACAAATATCTTGAACATATTAATAAAAAAAATTAGAGAAAAATAAAATCAGAGGCAAACCAATTCAGTCCTAAGGCTAGGACTCAGACTCTAATCTTCTACCTTAACAATACAAATAAGTCTACCTTAAGGATACAACTGATGTTCTAATTTTGAGCACCATAAAAAAATTTAGACTCAGAAGTATTTAATAAGAGTCGGGGGAGAAGGGCATTAGAGAAAACTTTAGATTTGAATTTTTACCTTGTTGTGTTTCCTATAAAATTGAAGTTTAAATTAAATAAAAACAAAATTTGAATTATATGTTAATTTTCAGTCTCTAAATTAAAGATATCAATAATCCCTAACGAAACTCAAAAGTGAAATGGATTTATTATAGTAAATAAAATATTTTTCAACATTTATAACATGCAGCTAGAAGAGGAGCCTTGGCGCAACGGTAATTGCTCTTGTGTGACCTAGAGATCATGGGTTCGAGTCTTAGAAATAGTCTCTTACAAAGCAAATAAGGCTGTGTACAATAGACTCTTCCCTAGGATCTACATTAATGAGAGCTTTGGGCTGTCTTTTTAATTAATTAATTTATAATATGTAGTCAATAAGGTGCTTCTAAAAGTTTAAACCTTCACTTGGTACTGAAACTTCCATTGGAAGGAATAAGGTGGACTACATCTTGAACATTATCCATTTTGGTTTGACTTTAACTAGAATACACATCATAAAGAAGTTTGACATGTAGGTCAGTGCATTAATGGATATGCACAATGCTTTCATTTTTTGTGAGATCATCTTGAAAGGTATATCTCCTATCTGAAAGGTTGTATATGAATACTCCCATGTAAAAGATCCTTTTAGGAATATGTGTAAAAGATCCTATTTGAAAAACTTTAACTATATCTCATGGTTATACTGCCTTGTTTTTTAAGAGTTCTCTAAAAATTTATCCTATTATTTTGAAGATTCAAGTTGTGTGTTTCTTTGGAACTGTAAAACTAAGTCTTTCTCTTTAACTGGTTACAGATTGGTTAAGTGCCAAGGTCATACTTTTTCTTCTTAAGATTTCAGATATAATAATTTGACATAAAAAATAATGGTGTTTCTTTGTATCGCTTACATTATCCTATTTGATTCCATTAATAAATTCAATTAAACTTTACTTGTATTTAGGAGAATATTCGATATTCTTTTCTTTTAACATTTTTCTGGTTGACTTTTCTCTCCTGCAGCCTTGACAGTTCTTGAGCAGGATGCTATTGCGATAATTGGACCACAGTCATCTTCAATAGCTCACATGCTTTCTTCATTTTCTAATGGACTTAAAGTACCACTAATATCTTTTGCAGCTTCGGATCCAACTCTTTCTTCTCTTGATTTTCCCTACTTTGTCCGTACCACATTCTGTGATTCCTATCAGATGGCTGCAATGGCAGACCTAATAGATTATTTTGGATGGAGAAAGGTTATTGCAATTTATGTTGATGACGATTATGGAAGGAATGGAATATACTATCTTGATGATGCACTTGCCAAGAAAATGTCAAAAATTTATAAAATTGCTTTTCCAATCAAAGCAAGTCGGAATAAGATCATGGATTTGCTGCAAATGTCTAAGCTACTAGGTCCACGTGTTTATGTGGTGCATGCTACCTCTGACTCTGGTCTGGAGATATTTTCTGCTGCTGAGCAGCTTAATATGCTGACTGATGGATATGTTTGGCTGACAACAGATTGGCTTGCAACTGCTCTAGATTCATTTCAATTGGTCAATTCAAGCTATTTGCAAGGAGTCGTTGGTTTCCGTCAATACATTCCTCATTCAAGAGAAAGGGATTCTTTTTTGTCTAGATGGAGTGATTTACAAGTTAAGGGTGGAGTAAGCTCAAGATTGAATACCTACAGCTTCTCTGCATATGACACAGTTTGGGCAGTTGCTCATGCAATCAACCACTTTCTAGACGAACATGAGAATATAACTTTTTCCTCTAACAGTGACTTACTGGGCATAAAAGGGAAAATGCAGCTGGGAAGGCTCAAGACCTTTGATGGAGGGAGCTTATTACTGCAGAAGATATTACTTCTTAACTTTCCTGGTTTATCTGGTCAAATTCAGTTCGATAACAACAAAAACCTTATTAATCGTATGTATGAAATTTTCAACGTTGCTGGTTCAGTGGCTAATAGAGCTGGGTATTGGTCTAACTTCACTGGTCTGTCCATCTCTTTACCTGATAACCTACCTTTAAACAGACCAAAAAATTTGAGCCTTGGCAGGGTTCTTGGGAAGATAACTTGGCCTGGTGGAAAGACAAAAATTCCACGAGGTTGGGTTGTGGCAAGTCGTGAGAGGCCACTGAGAATAGCTGTTCCTAATAGAGCTAGTTATCTGGAGTTTGTGAGAATATCAAACGTAAGAAGTGGGGATAATATCAGTGGATATTGCATCGATGTATTCAAAGAGATAGTAAAACTGATTCCCTATGATGTTCCTTATGAGTTTGTGCCAGTTGGGAATGGCCACTCAAATCCAAATTATAATGATCTTGTGAACATGGTGGTGCAAGAGGTAATCCTTACCACCAACCTTTCCTGCTCAGTTAAAATAAGTTGGTTATAAGTCTTTAGTTTACTGAATTTCACCGTGAAATATGTTTTAGGTCGTCGATGCTGCTGTTGGTGATATTGCTATAGTCACAAACCGGAGTAGAATCTCTGATTTTACACAGCCCTACGTCTGCACTGGCCTTGTGATTTTAGCTCCTGTTAAGAGTACAAAGTCGAGTACTTGGGTTTTTGTCAGACCTTTTACTGTTGGGATGTGGTGCATGACTGGATCGTTCTTTTTCATCATTGGGTTTGTTATTTGGCTACTTGAGCATAGGGTCAACAATGCTTTTAGGGGTCCACCAAGGCGGCAATGCATAACTTTATTTTTGTAAGGCATTTCTAGAATTCTTTCAAACATGCAGTTTAAATTTGTCTTCTGCTTATTCTAGTTAGTTTTCTAGCAATGCCAACAACTTTTCACACTTAAATTCTGTTCTCTTTGCTATATTGCAATAGCAATGGCTACATACAAAATTATACAAGGATACCCCATAAAGAAAAAAAATTATTCTTATTCTTATGTACTTGGCATCAATAAATCTCATTTTTTGAAAGTTGTTGGCAATGAATTATGAAGGAAACTTGTTCACTATGTGTTAATTAGTCTACAACAATTTATCACATCACACAATTTTAAGAAATACTCAAAACACACACCAAAATTTGATATTTAGCCAGGCAAACTTGTTCCCAAAAATGCCACTCCGCTCATTGCAACCCCAAACCAAAGTGTTGAATTTGATTTCTCTTGGCTGAACCAAACTGAGCCAAGGCAGAAAGCATAAACTTGGTTATTTCATCAAACATTTTCACCCCAAAGTCATTGATGACTAAACAATCTCAAATTCATATCAAATTAACACTACTGCACTCCTAATAAGCTTCTGATGATTTGGTTCACTTGGAAAAATAAAATTTTTTAGAGCCTTTGATTCATCAATCACTTTTTTGTCAAAAACTCATTGATGGTTGAAGGACTTTTTGACAAAAAGTCGTTTATGGTCCTAAAAAATTTGAATTTATTCTAAATTTATCTCGTTGATAATCTAGGTATCCAACTCTTACGATCCAATTAATGACGATCCAATTAATCATGGAGGTGACCAACCTGGCTCCACGAATCTTTCCCACTTACTACCAGGGTAAATCAGGAAGCATAGATGAGTCCTGACACACAACCCAATGTCACAAGTAATTCGAACTGTCTCGCTGACCACTAGGGTAAATCGAAAAACACAGATGGGTCTTGACACACAACCCAACATCACAAGTAATTCGAACTCATTGTAATGTGCCATGGGTGAGATTCGAACCCTCGTTGCCTAGGGAGCCAACCCCATTGCTTACCATTGTACCATAGTCCGGGGGCTGTTTGGTGGCTCTCACACACACATATATTGTCAAATTTGGAGCCTTTTAGGTCCATCAATGATTTTGTGTCAAAAAAAAAAAAAAAATCAGCCATCAATAAACATTTGGCACACAAACATTGATGGATCTCTAGACACCAGATTCATTCCAATTCTACATCATTCTGGCCTTCAAACTCTCCCAAGTTTTATTATGCTTAACTTCCTTTTCCACCATCTATCACTTTTTGTCCAGAAGTCATTAATCATTCTAATCTGGATACGTCACACATCAGATTCACTTCAAATCTGGATCATTCTATTTTTGGCACTCAACCATGCTCAACTTTCCTGATTCCTTTGTCATTTTAGTCAACTGGAACTTTACTCTTCACTGAACTGCATATGGATAATTTAGTAGACTGAATAGGGAAGACCCTATTCTTGATGAAGTGCTCACGTTTATTGAATTTATTAAATCAAGATTGCAAGAACGACCCCTATATGCTAATCCAGAGAGAAACACTACCAATGTGCCACCTATATTTAGGTCTAGGTTCATCAATAACTTTTTGCCATTCATTGTTTGGCCAAGGGTCATCAAACACTTTTGTCACAAAGTCATTGATGACCCTAAAAGATTTTAAATATTTTAAAAAATTAGATAAATTTAGAGGACCATCAGGAATGCAACAATATAAATTTGGAACAAATACAAGCTTTTTAAGACTAACAATGATTTTTTGCCAACAAAAAGTCATTGATGGCTGTAAAGGTTCTAAATTGGAAAAAAAGAACATGATTGGATTCAAGAGGTCACTAGAAGTGCAATGACGCAAATTTGGAACAAAATTAAGCTTTAAGAGTGGAAAAAATATAAACGGACTCAGAAGGTTACTAGGAGTACAATAATGCCAATTTAACATGATATGGAAATTTTCATAAATGACTTTTGGATGAAAATGTTTGATGACATAATTAAGTTCATACTTTTGGCCTTGATTCGGTTTTGTTTGGCAAGAAAAAACTGATTCAATGTTTTGGTTTGGGACTTTAATGGGCAGAGAGGCATTTTGAGGAACAAGTGCGACCTTTGGTACATACAAAGATGAGTACGCGTTTTGGGTAATTTAAGTGCATTTGCATCTGTAGAATCTCAAGCTGATAGGATCAAACCAGATGTATGAAAGAAAGAATGACACATACTGTTCCAGTAGATGAATAAAAAAACTAAGCAATTTAGTATTTTTTTTACAAATTCTTAGGTTTTTTGTTCATTTTGTATATCAACACATGTCCCAAGGAGACTTGTAGAAATTCTAAAGATCTGAATATTGATATTAAATTAAAAGTGGACAATTTTTAGATATAAAATCTGAGAAGAAACTAATGTGTGAGCGGCATAAAAAGTTACAATAACACCAACGGGCAAAAATCTAAAGACAAAACTGAGTTTATATCTTACCATAATATGGAAACATGCAATGATTTTATCATCTTCTCTTTCTCTCCTTTTTGCATTTTATACAAAAAAATGTATACATGGATTAAAATGTTTATAGAGTAAGATGTCATAATGTTCAAATTCATCTTGATAAAATTTATTTAAAGACTCATGACAAAAAAAAACCGAATAGATGTCTAGCCTAGCATCATCTTGATTCATGGTACAAAGTTTTATTATCAATGATGCTTTGCTTCTGACTAACCTGCATGTATTTTACAGGTTTAGTTTCTCCACTCCCTTCCAATCACAGCGTGAGTGATTTTCTACTGTCATTTGTTTTATAACACTAGCCATGATTCTGAGACCAAGAAAATTAAGATTCTAAAGTTTGGATTTCAGAAGAAGAAGTTTTGAGTACTCTTGGACGATTTGTTATGATGGTGTGGCTATTTCTTCTGATGGTCACTACATCAAGCTACACTGCAAGTTTAACTTCACTCCTTACTATCCAACAACTTTCATCTCCAATAAAAGGAATCGAGAGTTTAATTGCTAGCAATGAACCTATTGGTTATCAAGAAGGATCTTTTGCTCGAAGCTATCTTCTAAATGCACTCAACGTACACCCATCAAGGCTTGTTTCACTTGGTTCTCCTGAAGCTTACAAAGAATCACTAGAACTTGGGCCAAACAATGGAGGTGTAGCAGCAATTGTAGATGAACTTCCATATGTTGAATTATTTCTAGCCAAAACCAATGGATTTGGCATTGTTGGGCAGGCCTTCACGAAGAGTGGATGGGGATTTGTAAGTAAACTCTTTTAAATTCCAATAACATGTGATGACGTAATCTGAATTAAATCCATATTTATGGATATGTTTTTAGACATTTAGATAGAGTAACCGTATTCTTCTTGTTAAATTGTTGAATCATTACATTCACCTTCTAGGAAAAATCAATAAATTTTAACATTTAGTGAAGAACAACTAGAGAAAAATTGTTACTTGGCTGATAATTGTTAGCCTACTGCCAATTGAGCCTATAAATTTGATACTTAGAAACAGAATGCGGAAACTGCAACAGAAGTCATTTTTGATGCAGGAAGTAAAACAGCATTGATCTTTTCCTGCCTTGGATCTGTAACCACTGAATTGCTATTCTTAAATTATTTTTTTAACCTCGAGCTTTATTTTTCACCAAATGGACAGCATGCGAGAGATCTAGTTATGCAAATAGCTTTCTTCTGTTCGTGTTGCTGATTTAAAGCTTGTCCAGCTAAATATTTATTTAATGATGAATTTGTTGGAATAAACTGTTAATCACACTTAGTGACCTTCCTAAGTTAGTTGTTTTCCAATTAAGTTAAGCTTCTTGATTCTATGTTTGTTTGAGAACTTTATGCATTAGAATCAATGTAATTATTTCATAATTCATCTGGCGCTGTCAGCATGGTAGACGTTCTTCAAACACAACAAAAATATTTTACTTGTTCTTTAGGAATTCACTGCAGATATTTTATTCTCAGGGAAAACAATAACTCATGTCATACATAAAACAGATTGATAAATGAAAATTGCTACAAACATCCACTAACCATTTTCTGACTTGACGATTCTTCTGGATAATCTAACTCAAGTTATGTCATGTTGTTTATAAAAACAGATTAAATGATTCTCTAATAAGACTACTCTTACGAGTACTTGGGTTTGGTCATTTCCCCATGTGCGTAGACACAAATTCGTTTGATTTTTTACATTTTTGAATTTGCAACAGGCCTTTCCAAGAGATTCTCCCCTCGCTGTTGATATGTCAACAGCGATACTAAAGCTTTCTGAGGACGGAGTACTCCAAGAGATCCACAAAAAATGGTTTTGCAACACAAGCTGCATTTCTCTGACTGGCAGCAGCTCCGAGCCTAACCAGCTTCATTTGACCAGCTTTTGGGGATTATATTTGGTCTGTGGTGTTGCTGCATTTGCCTCACTTCTATTATTCTTTCTAAAGGTAATTTGTCAGTTCATTCACTCGAATAGGAAGAATGAAGATCACGTATCCACTTCCTCTGGGCTACATGGCAGAAGTTTCTCTCAAGTCATAACCAGCTTCTTTGGTTTCATCGATCAGAAAGAAGCAACCATAATGAACATGGTTAAGCAAAAAACCTCCTCAGTACCTGAAATTAAGTAGTCAAATCCTTTCTTTATATCATCATGTCAATAGATGGATAAACGTTTTAAATTTTTGTCCTTGTTTATTAGCATTGAATCATAGTGTATCATGCTACTGTTAATTTAATCACTTTTTATCCTCAACCCACATGTCATGTTCATGTGATTTAAAAAAAAAATAGATTTTTTTGTTAAATAAAAACACATGATGGTTTTGTTGTATTGTTCACGGCTACCTTTCCAGGTTGTATTCTTTACTGGAATCTCCCTGTTGCTACTTGATTGCAGACGAAGGATCAAATTTTACAACTGGGCAATCTGTTAGTTTCCATGAGCAATGTTGCTGCTAAGTTTTTGATAGTCGTATTTGTCGTTTAATAGACTCTTATAAGATTATCTATTGCACCCACCAGCTAATTTGACGCATGAGGTTCAGTTAATCTTCTTTAACAATTGTTTACCTGTAGCATTCAATTGCATATGTGGATTCTATTGCTAGAGTATTTTCAATTTAACTTGAAAGAAAAATCTATTGCTAGACTCTGTTCTTTTAGAGTTTTTATCTACTTTATCTTAATTGTAGAGATACATACTCATCAATAAAGCTATCCAAATCAATGACATTCCATCCTACTTAAAGACGCAACTCTATGCTCTAATTAATAATCTATCTACTAATGCCCTTTAAACTCTTCTTCTCAAAGCTTGCTGATTAGGTGAACCTTCCTCCATATACAATTAAAATGTCATCAATTCTTTCAGAACTCTGTAGGCAATTATGGAACTTTGTAGTCAAGTCATTCTTTTTCTTAATTTCTTAATCATATTATGTATCAGTGTCAGGTTGTGGTTGTTCAATCCTATTTTTTTATAAGAAAGATATATATCCACTCCTTGCATCTTCCATTTAAAATTTAATATTTGGGAAAGAGAAAGGAAAAAGCTGTTTGCATTCCCTTTGTCTACGATTGTGTAAAACTATAAAGAAAGGAGTTGTTTTAACCAATTCTTTTGTTCACTTGCTCTTCGAGAGGATGAGGCATGCTTTGCTTAATGAGTCAAATTGTCTTGATGATTTAATTATTAGTTGGACTCGCTCAACCAGCAAAATAAAATATACAACAATAATAATTAAATTTTATCCTACAGCTAATTATAGAGAGGAAAAACTTAAAAGAAAAAAAAACAGAAATTAAAACTCTGAGTTTCTTTGGAGAAAGAAGAAAGGGAATTTTTTTTATTTTTTCTGATAATTATAGAGTGATTTTATTCAACTATGTTTTAATTATTCTTTTATTTCTCTTCGTAATTTTTTTTATAATTCAAAAATATTGGAATTTTGTCCAGTTAATCTTGGAGGAAGACTCTTTTCTTGGTTCACCTATTTGATAAATTCGAAGCATAGCTTATGTATGCTTAAATGTCGACGACCTCTAGAATATTCATTCCTAGTGGGATTCAACCCTAATGCTGTTTTTTTTATATATAATCTAAATGTTCATACCTTGTCTAATTAATCTTGGAGGTAGACAATCTCCCCTCGTTTATTTATTGAGTAAATCTAAAATATAATTTATATACATTCAAAGGCCAATCTCCATAATCGTCCACACGGAAATTCAAACATTGATTCTCTTATTTAATTGCCCTTTGAATGTTTTACCACACTCCACTGCACTATGCGAGTGCTCGAATCCTAAGACTATTAGTTGTACTTTTGAGTGTTTTATCACTATATTGTTCGAACTGTTAGGCCCCGTTTGGTAGGGGTGATAGGGATTAAATTGGTTGATTAGGATAGGACAAGAGGAGTGATTAATAATCACTCCTCACACCAAGGGATTATTAATCCCTCCCCTTATC
>JBAMIB010038194.1:0-15946 GCA_037177415.1 Kaempferia rotunda
ATATTGACTCAATCTTAGCTGTTGACATTCTCCATGACTTTATCTCAATCTCATATCCTGACATCCTGACTCTATCTCAGTTGTCGGCATCCTCCGTGACTCTATCTCAGTCTCAGATCCCGATATCATCCACCTAGCTCGGCCTTAGTCATCCACATCACCCCTGGCTCAACCTCGGATCCCAACTTCATCTACTTTCATGGTTACTCTGAAATAGTTTCATTTCCTCATCTCGTCATCCTCAAATCCAGTCTACATCGCACATGCACACATGGTTTGCTAAAAGCACATGAAGAACAGTGCAACCCCTCATCATTAAGATCATTCCTCGGTGAACATATGTCACTTTGTGAAAAGAAGGGAACCTAACAACTATCAAATCTGGTTCCCTTGTCAGCTCATACAACAATGACAGGGGAATATGCGGTGTGGAGGTGCTCTTATGACAACTATATAGACACTCATGAAGATAATGACAAGGGGATTTTATTTTTTTTGAAACCCTAGATTAAATTCTCTCCTTCATCTCTATCTTCTTTTTGTTGCATATTACCTTAAGTAAACCCTAACTCAGGCACCAGAGTGTCCCCGGAATGTCCTGTGGCAAGTCTAACTCTCTCTTCGGGTGTTTCTCAGGTTTGTTTTTCCTCTCCATTGAAGGCCTCCGAGGAGAAGCATGCATCCGTTAGTTCATTGACTAGTAGCTTAACCATCCTTGCTATTTAACCGGAATAACATTTATATGTTAGTAGTATTTTTTTAAAGGCAATTAACAACACTAAAAGGTCCATGACATGAATGAGTGTGCCATGACATAAAGTATAACATGGACGGGCCCATGGAGTTTAAACCTCAAGTTATTTTCTAATGTTTGTGAATGTTTGCGAAGTTTGAACTATTAATAATGATGGGTGTCATTAGGATCCATCTACACTTTTTAAATTTATTTGACTGAAGACCTAGTCTCTTGGGAGCATTAGATTGTGAGAGCATCTTAAAAGTAGAAAAAAAAAAACTTTACTCTTGGTCCCACATTGTTAATTGGGAAAAAAAAATATAAATAGGATATTTATGTGGCTGTCTTAACATTTTAGGCAAGATTCGATCATTAATTAGACTACGAGAAAACTACATTTCTAGTCTCATAAATTGTATTTTTTTTTTCCAATTTTGATCTGTTATCTACAAATTTACATTCTTAATACAGTAACTTACATTGTTTTCCAATTTCAATCATTTTTGTCCAGAGATTGACCATCAATAATTACCTAGATGGTGACGGCGTTGGTGACATGAAAAATAAATTTGAACAATTTTGTTTTTATGGATAAATCATCTATATGGCAAATTGTTTTAGTCCATCTGGACATTAAAACGAAGAAGGAACATAAAATGAAAACCACATCACCTTAAAATAAAATTCTTTAAAAAAATATTACACCATCCTATTTTATTATTTTATTGATTTTATTTTTAGGTGACGTAGTTTGAATTTTGTGTTCCTTATTTATTTTAGTACGCGGACTTAAAACATTTATCACGTAGACGATTTATCCATCAAAAATATAAATGCCGAAATTAAAATTTTTTTTATGCCAGTATCGCCACCGCCAGCTAGGCAATTACCAATGATAATTTTGAATTCCAAGTAAAAATTGATTGAAATTGAAAAAAAAAAAAATACAAGTTAATGTTTAAAAATGTGAATTGGTAGATAACATACCAAAATAGAAAAAAAAAAACAATTTACGAGACTAAAAATGTAACTCCCACTCATTAGACTCCTGTGGTATCTCATTATTCATATAAATTTGATTGATAATGATTTAATATATGTGACCAAATTACTTATAGCTAAAATGTGCATATTACACTAAATTCAGAATTTGACGAATTTGATTTACGAATGATACCAACTTACACGTCTTGTATACCTAAATGCAACGTTTAAAGAACTCATCGCATTGACAAGATAGAAATTGGGGTGGATAAACAAATAAATTTTAATGCCTAAAACAACCAACTTCTCCGAGTAAATACACACTAAGCTTGAATACAAAATAGGATGGCAAAGCATTTCTCATAATAAGAAAGAGTGGTTCTTACAACATCAAGATCGACCTTTGCTACAATAAAAATAATCAATAATTAGTACTGTGAAAACAGATACAACAAAACAATACACATACATCGGCAGCGGTTTACCTTCAAATCAACAAAATAATTAAATAGAACCACGAATTACCAGTTGGCAAACCAGCAATATCATGAATAAATTGCAACGGTGATGAATTGTGAACACAACCAGAGCAATTTCACGTATTCTATTTTTATACCAGAAAGCTCTGTAGTGAAATGCCTCGCATCCAACACAATTTACGATTCAGGAGACTACTGGAGCACCCGGTCTAATAATAAACAAAAGTTGTGATCATCTCTGCGTGATCATTGATCTGGGAGTTTGTCTTTGAGATATTTGAGAATAGCTTTAGTTCCCCGATCTAGGATAGTTCGTCTAATGCTGCAAAACAGAAAAAATCATAGGCAACGCAGAAAAGAAAAAGGTAAAAATAAAAAGGGGGATACAATCCAACTAATGCTTTGCCGTCTCAAAAACTAAATCATGGTATTTCTATTATAAAAAGAATGACACCTAAAAGATGAAATCTCTCCATTCCACAAGAAAAAAAAATAATTATGCAATTCTAAGGTAGATTTGGTCCATTTAGGCAACTGAAAACCCTACCCAGATTTCATTATCTAGTAAAAAGCAAAAGATAGAATGCAGAAGGGGCAGTGGTTGAAGTAGAAAGTCAAATCTGAGAACCACAGCTTCTTCTAGGTGGGACAACTTTAATCCAGATAATAAGAATGTTTTGTGATATTTCTATGTTGTTTGAACTTTGAAGTACCAAATCAGCATAATAATTACTCCAAATACTGAGAAATAGGATGGAGCAATGCTGGCACCTTCTCAGCGGATTTCCATCAAGTTTCAGCACTTGTAAGCTTGGCTCGAGCAGTCCCTGATAGACACAAAAGAGAAGAATTTTTTATCATGTGTGCCTCTCATAGATAACAGAAATTTATAGTTGGAACCAATTAAATGGATAAACTTCATCTAGATTGGCATCCCTTTATCGAGAATTGAACCTAGCAATGTTTAAGAACAATGATTCTGTAATGCTAGTTTCATGTAGAAAAAAGATTTTGATTTTTGTAATTTTCATGTCTCTTTTGTTTCTTAGGTTAGCATTACACTTGGCAGAAGATATGAATGTGACTGCATACATAAATATACATTCACAGAGAGAATTGAATTCGTAAAAGTTTGAGTTTCAAATATTTTTGGATGTTTTAATCATTCATTTTATGATTATGTTGTTGATTTATTCCACAATATTAGAATGTAAGAACAAACATGTAAGCAAGAAAGCACTAAAACAGTACAGTTGCGTCATTTAAATTTACCACAGCATTTTATTTGGACCGATGCTCATCTTATTATGTCTTATTCATCAACAATATGAAAGCCTTTTCTTTTTCATAATCATGTTCCTTTTAGAATATTTTTCCTAGTGATATTCTTGACCGCAGATTTTTGGGATGCTGGTCTATAGAGTTGACCAAAATTTGTCTCTGTCGATTGTTTATTTTTTATTCTTCCCAATTTTTTATTTTATTTTTGTTTCTTCTGCTCCTATTTCTATATGCTCTCTTGTACCTACTTGTCTACTAAATCCATGAGATAATTGTACAATTCTATTTCAGTATTTTGATACACAGAAACCATAACCAAATGACTCTTGGAGATATTATCAGGTGCTTCCACAAGTACTATTTTACTCCTTCAATCTCTTTGTGAGCTTATCACCCCACTGCTTAAATCCAACATAAACTAAACCAACATATTATCCACCTGTAGCTTTTCATAAAGATAAATAATAATTACTACTTGTCACATAATTCCTCACTATGGTACCTATGATTTCTTATTTCCTATTTACTTTGCCTTTGTGTCATCCTTTTTTTTCTATAATGGCTCCAAAAGTCCTCAATCTTCTGGTTAGAGGCAAACTATCTTAGAGATGTCATATTGGTATTGTATGAGATATGGACTCACTTGTTACATATAACCTGAAAACCATATTGATTACTTAAAGCTATACCAACTTAAGGGAGTGCTCGGTGTATATAATTGAGGATTTAGAGGTAAATAGAAGCTAGCACTGCTTTCTAGGTGTCATATGACCGGTTTAACCAGAATATATATATGTTGGAACAATGTATATTGTTCAATTGTGAATCTGATCAATTAAGCTATCCTTCAATAGATGAAAATTATAACTTATGTTCATTGCTTGCAGAAATGCAACATAATTTATTGATTTCCAATTCTCTGAAAAATATAGTTCTTCACCACAATGTGGCCTAGCCAAGTAAAGAGTACACTTTGGGAAAAAAAAACTTATCTATAAGTAGCTCACATTAGTTAAATTAATGTATTGAAAATCTTGCATAAATTAGTAAGAGGTATTCAAAGAAAGCAGACAGACCATTTCCGGAGGAAGCGCAGTTATGTTGTTGTCAGAAACATCAAGCTCAATAATGGAAATTAAGCCTTTTATTTCCTGTTTCAATCATAACAAGAATACAGAATTATGTATTTACTGTAGATAACAGTAAAGTTTTAGGAAGAGAACAAAGTGGCATAGCCTAACCAAATCCTATTTAAAGACAGATGACTTCTTTTCTGTATATATCCAGTCAGTGATTACCTCGGGCACTGAGACAAGATTATTCTGGCTAAGATCGAGAATTTTTAATCGCCGTAAGGTCAACAGTCCTAGAGGGAGTTCACTCAGTTGCATTCGCCTGAAAATTAGAAAATCATTCATACAGTTGTATTGTGTCTCAGGAATTTGAAACGATTTAACAAGTCAATTAAAACCTTAGGTAAAGTTCCTCCAATTGTGGTAAACTGGAGAATGAAAAAGATTCTGGCAAGGATGACTTGTTGCCACTTAAATCCAAAATTCTGATTGTTGTAAGGCACTCAAGGCCATTAGATGGAATCTGTCAGAGATAGATGCAGTAAGCTTTTCTCCTAAAATATTCATGAAATAGCTAGTGTTTGTTGTCACTAACAAGTATGGTCTGGCCTATAAAGGCAGAATTTGTAGAACCACACACACACCCATAACATGTGAACATTTACCCGATCTGTTAATTGATTACATCAGGTGTGATGCTCAAAAAGACAATTGAATACATGCAGTAATCATGTTATGTATGTGGCTAATATACAGCTTTTCCAGGTAGAAGCATGGAATTATATAACCACTGAGAGGCAATGATAAACCAAATAACAAAGACAAGTAGTTTCCGCTGTCCACCTGACGTAAATTCATCACGACTGATTATACCTGTGATAATGGATTGTTGTCCAGTTTTAAACAAGAGAGGTTAGAAAGAGCAGACAGCACTGCACCAGGCCATTCTTTTATCTTGTTTCCAGAAAGAATCAAAGTCTGCAGATAAAAACTCAAATAAGATATGAGAGAATTAAGAAAATCAATAATATATTAGTGCTAAAAAGCAAGAATTTTTTTTATAACTCTCCTCTAAAAATTTAGAGACCTGGTGACCAGGGTTTGGAATCTCATTCTGTCTACCAAAACGAGTGAGATACCCATTACTTGTAGAACAAGGTGACAGTTAACTGTTATTTGACAATCATATTCTCGTACCTGAAGTGAGGAACAATTTGATAATTCACTTGGTAGCACTTCAATTGAATTTCGGGAAATATCAACATTCACCAGTTCTTCTGTCTCCCATACAGAAGGTGGGACAGTGGTTAATCCTAAACCACTTAATGTTAACTCCTGATCCAGTAGAAGAAACAGTTAACAGTTGGTTATAATGTAAGGGAGCATCTACTTAATTTCTGATTGGAAATTGATATCCATTCAATTCAGAGAGAAGCATTGGAGGTGAGACAAGGATGACATGAATGGCCTAACCATCGGGACTAGGGATGTCAAACAAGCTGGGCCACCTGTAGCAGCATGACCAAATTTACATGGGCCCAAGGCCAGGCCCTATACAGATATGATTTGGACCAAGCTGGGTCCGACCTTGCAGATCCACATGCCAAGCTCGAGATGATCCACGTGCTAAGCACATACAGGGCATGGGCCCAAGATGGTTACCTCCAAAAAAAACACACATCCCAACCCCAAAATTATGGTCATTTAGCTGTAAATTTACCAAAATAGCCTCATAATTTTGACAAAGAATCACATTTTTTTCTTCAAATTTTCTTATTAATGCCCTTCCACCCCACCCCTCATCGCTCAACAAAACACAATCTTGTTCTCATCTCCAACTCGCAATAACAAAATCTCGAAATTAATTTTGGTAATTGTCCTATTTTAAGTGTGGAAAGTTTAGTATCTTTTGATTTGATAATATAATCTTTATTTTAGTAGGAGTTTAATAAGTTCATTGTCTCTCTCAATTAATGGTACTTCTTTTCTAGTTTAGTTGCTATTGGGTTTATAAAAGTGTTGTCTCTATGTAACATTAAGCTTTTGATTAATAAAATTCTATCTCAATTCTCTATTGAAAGTTTTCCTGTATGTGAAGTTCTTTTGTTTTGTGCAGCTGTTACCCAAGCATGGACAGCATCTCCTCACTAAGACAAACTAAGATATTTTCTTAGTGGGAAACGGCAACCAGAAAAAAAGAACACAAAGTTAAACGTAAAAAGAGGAGGAAAGTGCATCAATTTCTTGCTCCCTGAAAGGGACATCTAAAGAAAATAATAATAATAAAGAAACACTGCTAAATAAAGTCGATGAAGCAATTATTCTACATGCATGGAAAAGATGACTCAAGAAGAGACGCCAACAATTCACATATAGCTAAGTTCTCAGTAGGTGAGAAAATGATGCACATAAGGAAAAAAAACAATTCTAAATTCTAAATTTGTAATTAATTTTGGTACTTATCCTATGTTTAATGTGAAAAGATTATTATCTTTCTCAAGTACTATTATTTCTTTCCAATCTTAGTTGATATTTAGTGTATAAGAGTGTCGCATCTTTATGTAATAAGTAGCTTTTGATTAATAAATTATTTGTATGAAATTTCTCTTATGCGAGGTTTGTTTTTCTTGTGTGAGACCCATTTTACTTTGTCCAGACAATTATATGACTCTCACATTTGAATTATTAATAAGTAATTTTGTCAGCAAGATTAAGAAAAAAAAAACAAATATAATATTTACCTTGGAAGACAGGGACAACCTAGCTGCTCTTGCAATTTGATCATCTTTCATAGTTTTACTAGTTCCCAATCCAGATTCTATACACAATCATACATGGAACCGTGAACTTCAGTAAAGGCAGAGAGGACAAATAAATTCAGTAAGGGATTTAAAGTTTAAACATAGACAAATAAACAAAAATTTAAGAGCTTTAATCATCAAGAAAATGTTCAATTAGTACAAATGCAAGAAAAATAATTTTATTACCATACCACATAGTGGATACAGATGTCCAACTGTTAGTGAGAAAACAATTATTAAAAAAAATGCACTTGCCACACAATGACTAACCAATGCAAAAAACCATAAAATGCCTTGAGCACTTACGGATATACAGTGCTGAGACAAAACAGAAAAAAAAAACTTTTTTAAATCATCAAACAACCATTCATTTATAACTTTCACATAACACAACCCTTTTTTGCTCAAGAGATCTCCTCCCTTCTTATTTTGTTGTTTCTTTATATGTAGATTAAATTAAATGTAAGCTAACTAGCAATCATTTCTCATGTAGTATATATTCCATAACAAGGATGGTTGAGAAGGTAAACTAGTTTAGTCTGCATTGAGTCAATTGAATATTTAGCAAATACAATAAGCAACTAAATATGCATATGTGAGCATACAAGTTGTAGTGAACCAATGTATATGCATGTGACACTTTTGATGACAATTGTAGCAAATAAAAATAATCAACTTTATATGAGAAAGGGCATTACCTTCATCAGCAGAGAGGCGACTTCGAAGATACTTCAGCAGCACTGGTGTTGGTCCAGATACTAGAGAGCTAATACAAAATGGCTCAATTATTAGGAAACATGGAGTCTCCAACCAAAACTTTTAAGACATTTAAATGCAAAAACTAGTGACACCTTCGAAGAGTTCTTATGGGATTCCCAGTCAGCAAAAGTTTTCTCAGAGTAGTCATTGTACCTTGAATTAATTTGGAAATTCAAGTGAATGACATTGAAACTAGAAATAAGACAGATCCAAATGGTTCAACAGATTGCTGTAAATTTTTTTATCTAGGAAAATACGATCAATGTATATATATATATCAACAGAATCATGAAAAGCCTACATACGCTGCTCCATTGGGAAGCAGCAGAGATTGGAGAACCATTTTTGCAGAGACCTCTTTATTAAAAAAAAATACATATTTGAAATTACATTTTTATCAACAAAAAGGGCAAACTTAAGGTAATCCATGTTAGCAACAGACTAAAAGAGCAAAATAAGAGGGGAAAAAAAGATCTCCTTCCAGCCTAAATCACACAACAATAAAGTACAGAAAAATGATGTATCAAGCTGCTCATTTATAATGATCCAGATCTCATCTTGTTTTTTGTAGCCATTTTTATGACACCAACGATACAGGTTGAAAATATAGCATCAAAATTTTCCAACAATTGTATAATGACAATGAAAGCTGAAGAATAGTAGAGAATGAATAAACAAACTTGTAGGGGTCGGAATACATGAGGTCACAAGTAAATAAAAAGACGAAGCTGTTTCAGGGTTTAAGACTTTGATATACTGGTTTGAATTCATCCTCGAACTAGTTTTCTTTCTTATTTGAACCTAGTGATGGAGTAGGGAACATGGGAAATGCCAGCTATCCCAGTGCAATGGACAAGTGCCACAGCAATACTATGCTAAGGACATGTCAGAATCGAGTTAGAATGTATAGGATGTACAAGATGTGTCTCTCCTGCCTTGGTGGGTTTTGTTTAACAATATTAAATGATTAACAAATACTCCTACTAACATGGGAACATATAGATTTACTTGATTTATCTAAATTTCACTTAAACTGCAGTTAAAACTAACAACTGTTTTAAGGGTTAAGAAAATTGCATGGATTGAGGCTAGTTTTGAGAGACTGACCTACTCCAATTGGTGCCAATCTGTACCTAGTAGACTGATCTAAAACCATGGCTATCTGTACTATTATACTGGCCTAATGTTTCATTATCTTTATATGCAATGCTTATAAGCATTCACATCTTAATCACAACAATCTTTCAACAGCTTCATGCTAGTTCCAAGTAGATAAGGACAACCTTGTGTAAATATATAAAAAAAAAATCATTCAAGAAAAATCCATTATACTTGAAATAGCAAGTTCCCAAAATAACTTTACCTCAAGTTAATTAATGTAAAGAAATCATCAATAGCAATACCAACATAGATCAAGGGGAATTGGAATACAATAAGCTCACCTATCTCAGCTGGCAAGCCAGATAAAGTATTATTGGAGAGATCCAGGGCAGAGAGTTGCAGTCTGCAGGCTTCCACAGGAAACTCCTTTAACTAAAAGAGTAAAAGCATATCAACAACAGAGAGAAACTTAACTTCTACAAAAATTTGTAACTCTAGTCAAAGCCCAATTGATCATATAGTTATATTGAAAGGAATACAAGCCACATGTTAGAGTTTTCTGTCCTAACTGTTACATTTGCCACATTCATGTGAAATTGCCAGTTGTATCCTCATACAATGCCGCTATTGAAATTTAAGGCCAAAACTAGATCTTATCGTTGTTTTTCTGAACCAATGCTTCAATGATAAAATATACTAGCCTCAGTCAGAGAAAATCATCTTTCTTGTTTATCCTCCGAGCCCCCTCCTTCATATTGTTGTCTTTTAAACTCTATATATCATTGACGCTAAGCTGTCCCAAATTTACAACACTTCTAAAAAATGCCTCAAAATTTATGTTGGCATATTCTTCAAGAATATTGCAGTGTATTTTTCATTTAATGCATAATATATATAAAGTGATCATCCTATTTTTACACAAACAATAATTATTCTTTAAGACTTTAATTGAATTAATTTGCTTTATTTTTATTTAGATAAGAAATTGAAAAAGTACTTTTTTAAATTTGTTTAGATATTTACACATTTTTATTTAACTTGAGAAATATTTGAGTTTGTTAAACTAAGTACAGGTGCTCATTACTTCTCAGTTCAAATTCATGGTAAAAGTGGCCATTATACAAAATAATTCACCAAAATCATGTGAATCTCTACCTGAAGCTACTATCAGGCAAATATATAAAAAATAAATTAGGAATTTCATTGCAGAATGAATAGAGAAATCCAAGCATTATAATACAAGTATTTATAATAAAAGGAGCACAAAATGGGATGGTACATCTAAAGTTTGTCACAGCATAATCCTTGTATTTGTTTTCTATTGAGAAAATAAAAAACATTGGGAGGGCAAAATGTTGGGTAACAGCGATCATGTAATGGCAACCCTCACCTTCCAACAATTAATATCAACATTGTATAATGACAGGCTTGATTTTT
Organism: Kaempferia rotunda; assembly: GCA_037177415.1. NCBI lineage: Eukaryota > Viridiplantae > Streptophyta > Magnoliopsida > Zingiberales > Zingiberaceae > Kaempferia > Kaempferia rotunda. Next base: position 10,652 of record JBAMIB010038194.1, read on the forward strand.
CAGTTTTCACAATTCAATTAATAATATATAGATCCTGTTTGCATCTAGCTATGTTCTTTCATCACGAATCTGAACTTCATAAAAGTGATCAACTAGCAATATACTTTGTTCTGCAAAGGTCAGACAATTTTTTTTTTTTAAAAAATGTTACCTGGTTTGCATGTAGATCCAAAGTCCCTAAACGCGAAAGTGCACCAATTTCTGCTGGCAGAGTTGACAGTAAATTAGTCCTGCATTTCAAGACAAACAACCATGTGCCTCTAAATACATGGAAGAATTCTTATGAGGAAGAAACCATAAATCATTCTAGAAATTAATTGAACTCACCCCATATAAAATTCAGCAAGTAAACAACAGCCCATAATTGAAGACGGAATTGATGAAATTTCTAGAAAAGATTCAAAGGAAGACAATCAGAAAGCTCTAAAGAAACGTAGAAAAGTTTTGACTAAAACTATATATACAGATTGGCTAAACATACTTACTATTTTGATGAAGATCCAGACGGATAAGTTTTGTGAGGAGACCTATGCTATGTGGAATGCAGGTGAGCTGATTTTTAGCTTTAAAGGACCAAGAGAAGAAATTTAGCATACTGGTATCCATTCAAGTAGCCTCTAGAATAAGGAATTAAAAAACTAGGAGATCTCCACTCTGAGCATAAAAGCTAAATCACTCTCACATACCAGCATTGAGTTCTGTCAACGAAGTCCATGAAATTAGCATGCTCTCGGTGAATGATGTCAACTTGTTCCCCTTAGATTATACCACTCCGTTAGGATTATAACTACTAAATTTTTTATCACTGCGCAAATGAAAACTAACTTTTGAAGGACCTTTAAAGTAGCAATAATTTAGCAATAATTGTACCTCGACATCCAATTTAAACAACTTTGAGCAGTTGGCAAGTTCATCTGGAAGTTCTGCTAAATAGTTATTTGATGCCTAATATCACGTGAAGAAAATACGTAAATATCAACATGCTTAACTCTAGTCACATTCAGAATCCCACAATATGTTTCAACATAATGCTAGTCCATAGTCCTAACCTGGATAAGAATGGCATAGAAATGAATCTAGCTAACCAAACTGTGAAATACCTTAAGTTCTGATAAGTCTAAGCAACTTCCAAGGCTGCAAGGAAGTTTCCTAAGTTGGTTATTTGAACAATCAAGCCTGCATGAAAAAGAAAATATGCATGAATTTATGGTTTAGTCACAATATGATGGCCAAGTTTGGTATAATGTACAATGAGAGGGCCTACTTGACCAAAGAAGTTGCGCTGCCAATCTCTTCAGGGATACTAGATATCATGTTAAACGACACATCCAATGCCTTCAACGAAGTAAGCCTGATAAGTGAGATATCAGAATGCAGGAGCAAATGCTACATGGAATTAAAAACAAAGAAAAAGCACAACAACTTACTCGCCAACGGCTGCTGGTAGTGAACACAGTTTATTGTGACTGACATTTAAGACAGTTAACATATTCAAATTTTTTAGGTCCTCTTTCAATATCTCAAGGTTGTTATGAGCCAAAATAAGCTTTTGCAGATCCACGGCCTGAAAAGAAATGTAGGGCGAGGTAAAACAAAAGAAATTCGAGACTTCGACTGTCAAACTTGGTAACTAGCTAAAAGATATTTCTTGGAGAAGCTAAAGAAGGAATTTTTACCTCCCACCACTTATCATCCTCCGCATTCGATTCCAATCTTCCGTAAATCTCATCGGGCAGCTCCCTGTGAAACGAACCAATGAGGCGAGCTCATAAATTTAAGAAACAGAAGAAAATGAATCAGATCATTCCGAACTACAAAATCGCGATGCCAAAGGGTAGCGAGAACGTCGAGGAGACTCGGCGATGCCTATTTTCAGAATCAAATCTGCCAGACAAAAGTTAAGTCATCCTCAGAGAGAACCAATTACTTGAGGGATCGATTGGAGAGATTGAGAGATCCCGACGAGCGTGCTGATTTCAGAAGACGATCCATCGTTGCTGGCCTTTGATCGACTCCCTACTTCGCTTTCGTCTCCATCACGTTCTCCGGCATCGGAAGGATTCTCTCGATCGAATGCCCCTTAGGCAAATAGTTGGTTGGTCTGGATCCCAAACACAGCGAAAGTGACGATAAATGGTGCCCACTTTTTCCGCTCGTGAACTCTTTGTTGACGAAGGAAGGATCTCCACCGTCCAATGTCCAGCGAGTGCAACTCTCCGATTTTCTAAAAACATCCCCAATTTTTACTCGCTTAGATATCGGCTAAAGGATCACCACCGTCTTTTGTTGCGACAGAAGCAGGTCCAACGCTGGCACCTACCGTGGACACGGTACTCCTCGATCCTCTCCGGCCTGAACTCGTTCACATCATCGCTCCACAGCTCCGGGTCGTGGTGCATGCCCGCCACGTCCACCCATTGCTAGTCCCCTGGGGGACCGCTAAACGCGGACCTCCCTTGCCTGCCGTCGGGAACGCTCTGCAGCTTCTGGTGCAGAGCCAGCAAGAGCAAGGCTCAACGGAGGGCTGACGCCGTGGTATCGTGGCCGGTGAAGAAGAAAGTCTTATACTCGTCCATGATGTCCCTCGCAGTCAATTTCCTCTTCTCACGTGTCGATTCACGGGCGAGGAGTTGTCCGAGGACTCCAACAACAAGGACAGAAGGTCGTCGCTCTTTGTTCTAGTGGGCAGGTACCTTTACCGATGGAGGATAATAATCAGCGAATACATGATTAATTTATTCTGAATCAAAAGAAATCAAGTTGCTATTGTAATCGGTGCTCACTTAGTCACTTGTAACCTGGGATATGTGATTTTGACAGAGCACTGGAGATGAGCAGAGCTTGCTCATCATGAAGCTGGAAAATTTTCCTTCCTTCCTCAAAGTTGCTACTAAAAGCAGTCCTCGACATGACGTCTCCGGTGAATCTCTTCAGGTCGACCCAAACATCTACCTCTTTCCCTGTCGTCGCCATCATCTTCCATCGGTCAACCAGTTCATCACGACAAGTGAAAGCCGGCAACATCCTCTGCAAACGTGTAGACGACGGACAGGCCCAAGCCTCCACGCTTGGTAGGACTTCTTGGCGCACAGGATCTTGCCGAATGGGACGCCGACGAGGCGCGCAGTCGGACCGGAACAACATCTGCAGCTTCTTGAACACTCGATTCCCCTTCTCTTCGCTGATGCCGAAGCTGGTCTTGGCGATAATCTCCGCCGAATTCTTAACAATGTCACTTCTATGCCCCATTTTTGCCCATGGCGCCGGACGTGGCACGCTTGTGGAGAAGAGCCAGAAAGCCATTCCTTGGGAGCCTGCGCCAGGTAGCTGCATGCCGGAGAGAGGCAGAAACAGCAATATATATGAGAAGAAGGCATGCAAAGTACGAGAACAAATCGTAGTAGTAGTAACTAACCATGAGAATTGAGAACGCACCATGCATGCGTTGATGAATCTTTTATATCGCTTTTTGGCTTTTGCACAAATGGGGAATTCCAAGTGTCTTAACAACTCTACAAGAGATATTTCTTGCCATCTTCAATTTATCCCAAACAGCATTCTTTTTTGGCCACACCAAATTAAAATCACTTTTGATTTTTGGAACTAGAATACCTCAAGCCTCAAGGCATGCCCCATATGTGATTATGTTCCAATTGACCTCCTAATTAGAGTTATCTTTGGAGCATTAGTTGTTTCAGATTTGGTTTGTGTGTATGGAATCTTGATAAACTTCCAAATTCAAATTTGTTTTTTTTTTGTGGAGCCTAGACAACCATGCATTTTCCCAATTCAACAAAATATTGGTGTGGAATTTTGAAGAACACGATGTATATAAGGAAAAAAAAAAGGTTGATATCTAGTAAAACATAGGAAATATAAACGCGGTCTATTCAAACATTCTGATTTTGATTGATTTCATCCAATGGTTTAATTGTGTTTGACATGTGTTTGACTAACTTTTGACTTAATTCAAATGTTAAACATACGACCTTGGAATTCCCATTCTAATTCTCTTTTGCTTCTCATGGAACACTGTGCTAGCTGTTTTCCAATCGGTGATGCTTTGTTGATATTGTGGTATTCGATAGATCGAACGTGAAGATATGCAATAAGAGATCGACAGAAATGATGCAGATTCGTAGAGAGAAATAAAGTCACTCATACATTATTTTACCTTCATTCATTCGTAAACACATGCATCAATAGCTTTCATTTGCATAATTCAAGGAGCTCAAACAAATTAATTAAGCTATTAATCCTTGTGGTCACCCTTTTCGCCGGACTCGAGGAGTTCCTCCAGCACCTTGTCGTCCAAGTATTCCAGCTCGATCACTTCCTTCTCCTCGCTCTGCCGTACTGAAGACGAGCTGCTGGTGTCGCCGGAATGGACCTTGTCCGGGAAGTTGAGCACGGCCAGGGCGCCCCTCATGTCGTAGGCGGCCTTGTCGTAGGCGCGCGCAGCCTCCTCGGCGGTGTTGAAGGTGCCGAGCCAGACGCGGGCGCCGTGCTTGCTCGGATCCCGGATCTCCGCCGCGTACTTGCCCCACGGCCGGCGCCGGACGCCGCGGTACTTGGTCTCTGCCGCCTCCTTCTCCTTGCTCTTCTCTCCTTCAGGGCGCCGCTCCATGGTCGGGATAACGAATTAACGCGCGAGCGAAGGATGGCGGCTTTGCGGAGCGATTTAAACTTGTGGGATGTCATGGCGTCAGGATCCGCTCCAAGGATTGCAACGAATGCTCGGTTGGGCGCTTAGTGCCTGGCAGAGAAAATTGCAGGGGATCCTGGCCAGGCGATGAGAAGGTTTCCGGATTCGACACGTGTAGGCTGCAGATGGGAGAAAAATTCTGAAAAGGACTGAAAAATTGAAGTGAATTTGGGTTCGATGTATCTGGATTCTAACATAGTCAGAGTGACATAGTCAGAGTGATGGCTTTTCGGAAGCTAGGAAGGTTCAGTATCTTGTATGCTCTGAGTTGGCAGCCATCGTCGTGGTCGTCATCGTCAGTGCCGCGTGTACAGTATGTGATACAAGCTGAGATTTGATCTCTTGCTCGAGCTCGAGCTCTGATCAGGAGCATCAGTTACAGGCTGAGATTTGATCTCGTGCTCGAGCTCGAGCTTTAAAGAGCAGTGTCGTGGGAGCTCCGAGAAATCTTTTTTTTTTTTGGAAAAATATGAATGAAAAAAAATAGTGGAGTAGACTTCATTATGCATAAGATTTTAATCCAAAATTAGAAGTTTCAAGGTTTGATGGTTGATTTATATTATTCCACATGAATACATGTTGGGAACAAA
>JBAMIB010038399.1:0-15942 GCA_037177415.1 Kaempferia rotunda
TGCACATGCAACGCATGTGCGCGATAACTAGTATTAGATTAAAAAAAGGGGGCAAATTTACCTAAAATTCCCCTGTAAAGTTTAAAGTTGGCTAAGCTTCCATGTCAGAAAAAAAATTGTCAAGGTACATTTCAAAAAAATTGCTTCGACTTCCAAATCTTTGACACATAATATAGTAAAATATAAATAAAAAATTTAAAAAGATATATAATTTTTTTTTTAATCCAGTACATTTTTAATTAAAATATAATTCATTTTCTATCCGATTAAGCAATATCTATAATGTTAATCAATATTGCCAAGGTACATATTTAAACAAGACACATAATCAACTTTATTAGATATAAAATATTCAAAATCGAGTATATATAACACATTACTTGCGAGCATATTTTTTTTTAAAGGCATGTGGTAAAATATAGGTATAAAAAGTTTTTAAAAAAAGGCATAATTCTTTTTAAATTTAGCACTCTTTAAATTAAAATGTAATATATTTTTTATCCAAATGAGTATTGTTTATAGAGAAATAAATCAATCAACATTATCTATTATATAAATATGTGATTAATATACATACTTCATCAAGATATATAATTAATTTAATTAAGTATAAAATAATTAAAATCAAATATATACATGATTTAATGAGGTATAATTGTATAAAATTATCAATTTACATATAGAGTAGAAAGAGTAGAAAGTTAAAATAAAATAACTTGTTTGATGAGAGAGTAGAAACACCTTTTTGAGACTTATGGTAAATTTGAAAATTTGTAGATAATTTGGCTGAAACAACACTCGGGCGAGTGCAATCATCTGGCTGGGTAAGACCCAGTAGGTCCCGCAGGTACTTCCATTCAGAAGCCAGGTAGCTAATTTAACTAAAAATTAGTGAATGTGTAAATCTTCCAGGAAGTCTGCTATAAATATCGTTATGCTCTCTTCTTCCTCCGCCTCTTTCGTTGTTAGGGTTTGTGCGGCCGCTCTAGTGCTGTTGCGATGGCGATCTCCTTTACCGATCTGCACACAGAAACTGGTCTCAAAACCCTCGAGGAATTCCTCTCAGGGAAAAACTATGTCTCCGGGTCAATTCCCGATCACTTTTTCAGTTTTATAATACTTTTTTTTTTTTCGTTTGTTATTTATAATAATAACGCCCTCTGTTAGTAGATAAAGAAACGAAAAAGGATTTATTTTTTTGGTTTTTCTTTGTTGCTTTTAATTCAGGGATCAAATCAGCAAAGACGACGTTAAAGTGTTTGCTGCCGTCGCAAAGCCTGGAGAGGGGTTTCCCAACGTCAGTCGCTGGTATACGAGCGTTTCTGGAGCTCTTGGGCCAAGGTTTGTTGGAACCGGGCCATTGTGATTTGTGAACTTAATTTTGTGAATTGTTGACTTGATCTTCTTCATTTGCCTACTTTTCGTTTTCGTTCTATTATTAATTTGGAGGTCCGAATATATATTCAATTTGTGAGTTTTGGTTCGTCAAATTATGTCTACTTATGTTCTTTAAAATAGAGATTTGTGTTCTCCATTATTTCAACTTGTTTATATTTTCTATGAGATACATATTCTTCTACTTCATATGAGTTTTAATTAACCCTTTTTCATTTTAACAGTCTTTTGGTCTATGCTAGTCGCTGCGCCCTTATTCCGCCCTTTGTTAAACAATTCTGAAGTTATGCTTTGTTATGCTTTAGGAGACTAGATCTGCAGCATGTGTCCTTTAGGCTTCGGCCAGTAGTTTGTCTCATTGATCAATTCAGGATGCTATAAAATAGTTAAGCTGGATTTACTATATTGATTTCCTAAATTACCTTATGCTTGCACAAATATGTATATATTTTATAATTACTTCAGAATGATTTATATATTTAACTATGTTACATGTTGTCAATTAGAATACAATTGAAAATGATGAAGGTTGTTTATGAGTTTGATTGGAGAATTGAGTTCCATAAAGTGACTGCTATAGATTTGAGTCAATTTTTGGCATGAGTAGCAGTTGTAATTGAGTTGTTGTCGATAGTGTAGACGAGCACAATAAGATCTAAATCTGACAACTTTATAACCATCATCATGGCTATATAGACATCCTTCTAATTGATAATTTGATCAAGGTATCAACCGTAGTCTTCCAACAATCTCAATTTTGTCTTATTTTCATCTTAACCACTTGTTAGTGGTGTGCTAATGACCATTTCTTTCTAGATTTCCTGGTGAAGCTAATGGAGTTAAAATTGGAAGTCAGGCTGCAGTGTCAACTGCTCCACCTTCTGCTGAAGTCTCAAAGGTATGTTATTTCTAGTCCTGTTTTAGAACTAGACAATCAAAGTAGATTATTATTAAATTTAACTATTCCAACCATTTACCTGCAGTAATACTACCAATTAATTTAACAAAACCCACCCAGCTTGCTGTTGTCCCTTTTTTCAATCTGATCAAAAGGACCTGGTCCAAGCTAAATTTAGACATCATGCTTTCTGGGTTTGTTTACTATGGTATACACATCAAATTAACTGTTCATTGATCTCAGTCGTTGTGGTACCGGCATATCTTCACCAGTGGTTTGTCCTCTTTAAAAGTAATTTTGTGATACAAGTGCATTGGAAATGATACAAAAGCATTTTTATGGCAGCAGCTCTTTGTCATGTATGGATTATAGTGCTCTTCGACATGTCACTACCAGCTGTTATATACTCATTCATTTTTGTCATCTTTATCTATTCGTGCCATGCTAACTTAGGAAATTAGTCCTTGTCTCACCTTCATGAATATGATTGTGTTTTAGTATTCATGTATTTTCCGCATTTTAGGAGGCTGCAGATGGTGATGATGATGATCTAGATCTCTTTGGTGATGAGACAGAGGAAGACAAGAAAGCAGCAGAGGAGCGTGAGGCGGCTGTTAAAGCTTCTTCCAAGAAGAAAGAAAGTAGGTCTTTTCTTTACTTTTCTTTTTCTGTTCCAATTAATTTTATGTTTCTTATTGAATGTTCACTGAAATCTCAAGGTACGTTGCTTCCTTTTTCAGGTGGAAAGTCATCTGTTCTTTTAGATGTCAAACCGTGGGATGATGAGACCGACATGAAGAAGTTGGAGGAAGCTGTCCGAAGCGTAGAGATGCCAGGCCTCTTATGGGGAGCATGTAAGCATCATTGTTGCCTATTTAATTTTATTTTTTTGGGTGGCTAACCCTTATCATTGTTGTATATTTGGATTTTTTTTTTGGTGGTAAAAATCCTTATCTAAAACTATATTTTTCCTTTGTATTCATCCTTGTTCATTTATCTTTCTTGCAGCTAAGCTTGTTCCTGTGGGTTATGGTATTAAGAAGCTGCAAATCATGATGACTATTGTAGATGATCTTGTTTCCGTTGACAATCTCATTGAAGATTATCTCACTGAAGAGCCACGCAATGAGTACATCCAGAGTTGTGATATCGTTGCCTTCAACAAGATTTAATAGCAGTTTGCTATGGCGTATAGCTCGAATCTAGAACTTCATGTTTTATATTTGAGGTATTTAATGTATCGTCATTTATAAGATTTTACCCGCCTTCAACTACATTTAATTTAGTGCCCCTTTCATCTAAGCGACCGATGAAGGCATTTGAGTTCGGCTTTCCATTATCTTTGAGGTATTTAATGTAGGTTCGTTTAAGTTACTTGAATTTATATAAGTTTTTTGGGTAAATATATGGGATCTGAATTCTTCTGTTTCATGTTTCATGGTAGAAAAAGGATGGAATCCGTTTCTTATTCATATTTGGTCCAAATCTTTAATCGGCTGCTCAGCCTAGTACTTTTTCATCGAAATGCAAATTGTCGGATTTATTTACATTCTTTCTATTTTTTTTTTCGAGTTGATCGAATTGGATAAGGAGATTGTAGGGATGTGTAGCATCATTGGTAATTATAATAAGTCTAAAATATTTTTAACTTTTGTGTATATTTAGTAATATTTTGCTTATCTGTATTTAAAAAAATAATATTTAACACATTTTTATTAAAACTCAGATACAAGAAAAATAATTGTGCCTTTATGTTTTTATTATTTTTTATAATAATTTAAGAGAGAAAAGTCATATTTAATTGATTATTATATTTTTTTATAAAATTTATTATAAAGTTTATACATTTATCAATATAAAAATTTTATTATTAAATATAATCTTATTATTATATTATTAAGAATCTGGCCCTAATACTAATTAATTTTCAATTAATTTGGTGAATCGTACGATGAAATTACGTTAATATCCCTTAGCTGTGGGTATTTTGAAAAATTTTCTAATTAATCAATTATGGATTTAGAGTTTGAGACTCATTTGCAGCGTATTATTGAAAAATTTTCTCATTACAATTTAGAATCTAGAGTTCGAGATTTAGGTGCAGCGTATTATTGGAAATATTTTTTATTAATAGGTATTACACTACCATGGTCTCTTTAGTCCTACATTTTATATTTAACAACATCGTAAGTAGAGAAGCTTATATAAATATCCTAGGTTGGTGACATTAAAAGACACACCTTTCTCGGTCTTTGCCCAAGATTAAGTATAGTATTTGTTCTTATCAATTTAATATCTGATATAAAAAATTAAATTAATTTTTTTTTATGACCGAGAGTCTGTTATAGTAGTTTACTCTGGGGTTCTTTCCCCTTGCGTTGTACTACTACATGGGCTCGCCACATTCTTACTAAATCCAATTTATCGTATTCATATATTATATTGCACATGTAACGCGTGTGCGTAATTACTAGTATATAATAAAGTAAGAGTGATTTTGATCAATAAATTTAAAATTTTAATTCTTTTTTATTATGTATGTATGTGTATATATAAATTTTGTGAGAATTTTTACATAAATATATAATGGGTAATTTAATATGTCTTTTCCTTCTTTATTATTGGAAAATGATAAAAAAAAAAAAAATTAAGACGTAATTATCTTTTATTCATTAAGTTTTTGACTATTATCACTTTTAGAATGTTTGTTTTTTCTATTGTTTATACTATTGCACGTATAAATTCTATAAGAAGTTTTACCAAAAATATAATAATCAATTTAATATATATTTTTTCCATTAAAATTATTATTAAAAAATAATTTAAAAAATAATGATACACCTATCTTTTAATAAAATTCTCACATTTGATTAAAGAGATTTAAATGTTATTTTTTAAATATAAGAGGATAAAATACTATCTGATAAAAAACACATGAGGTTAAAACTATTTTACACTATATATACATATATAATTGGGATTTCATTTTCGTGTTAAATCTATATATTTTTTTCCAATGCCGTTTCTAAACCATTCAACACGGATATTACGTGCATTGGAATTTATTTTTAGGCGGTGTATGATTGTTATAAATTTTTAAATCATTATATAATATTTATTAACTATTATTCTCATGTAGTAATGTCAGTTTAATTCATGAATGACATTCTTAATATTTATGTGTATTTTTTTTATACTATGTTACTGTGATAGCTTGGAATTATATTGTTAGAAAATAATTTTTACTGTGATAGCTTGGAATTATATTGTTAGAAAATAATTTTTCTGCAGGGAATTATACAGTGATTTTCCTGATGGCAACTATTTAATATATTGAAATATTGTCTACGGGATGTTAGGCTGCCGTAACGAATTTTTTTCTATTTATCTTGACAACCAATAAAAAATTTCTATATGACCGGATCAATCACTCCATATTCTGTGTTGCCTGGATCATCAAATTTTTTTTTTTCCTCTGATTGAAATATTGACTGGTCCAAAACTAAAGCAGTTCTTAGTGAACTATTAGAGCGAAGACAAATTATAAACCCTGAAAATGATTACACAGGGTCCAATTTTCTACAAGCACTTTAAACGATAGCTGTAATATCATGGCTTTGAAATTTAAAATAACGTCATGCTTTATTCAACCAAAGGGACTACAACCCTTGCTCTAGAATACAATGTTCAGCAGCAAGAAAAGCCCATGATGAAACTCGAACGATAGATACATATAGGAAACACTATACTTCGAAGAAATCTTGCATCCAACACATTCATTGCACTCTGGAGTTTCTTTCCCTTGCAAGGATGCTCCTAAGGTAGAAATGCTCCATGAAATGAACTTAGACCTTGCTGGATAAGGGGTGGTTGCCAAGACACCATATATGAAAGTGAATTTCTTAGGGCACTGGAACATGCCGGTGAAAATCACAATTCATACTTCACGGTAATGACACCGGAGCTCACCAGTAAGTGGAATGGTTGCCAACAGGCCACAGCAAGCCACTGCGTGTCAACATGTCTTCCTCGTCGGTTCTTGAGTATGAGGAGAACAGTTGTGTTAGCCACCCCAAACAAGCTTGAAGATGTTCCTGCTGGCTAGTGCGCTCACAACTCTACTTTTGTTCTTCAGCATCTCCTCCTGAGCATGAAGGTCTCCTTCCTACACAATATCAGACAAGATAAAGCATTGCAGCGCTTTCATCTTTAAGAAAACACGATATTAACTTAATAAACAAATCTCTCTTGAACAGATGGATATAAAACTAAGAAAAAAAATGATCAGATTTACTCAGTTCTTACCAGTTGAGAGTATGCCTGAGCCAGGGAAAGAACAGTTGGATATAAACCCACAACGGCCATAGCTATCTCTTCTGTTACTTGTGGAACCTGACATACAAAAAGCAACTTGAAATAAAGTGGCATCCAGTATGGATATAATTTTTTTGAAAAAAATGAATATAATCACCTGCATGAGTTGAAGAGCAAAAACATCACTAACTGTCATCTTCTCAAGATCTTGACATTTACTGATAAATTCCTTGTACGAGGAGCAAACTCTAGAATGCCGAACCTTGCCAATGCAGAACTGCTCATTGTAGTATTCAATTATTGATTTGGTGAGATAGCCATATTTTCTCACAGTATCAGAAAAACCGCTCGTCCTTTGTACGTCAAATCCTTCCAATATTTCTGTCGTGAAACATCTGGTTATAGATGCTTTTATGAGTTGTACAATTTTTTACATAAATTGGAAAGGCAGTAAATACAGAGGATTATAGAAAAATACCACGGTGTGGAATGATACATACATGATATTGTTCAAAACACCACCGGACCAGTGTCGTTGAGACACCACCTAATAAGGCAATTAGTCTCGCAGTCAAACTTTCCGATACAGTTTGTGCAAATTGTGGATTTTTTTTTAATTAATAAAGTTCCCGTAATTGTACAAGTATATGCACTGAAACTAAAGTGCACGTTCTTTGAGTGGTCAAAATATGTGGTAATACCCACTACACTACTGAATATTAAATGTGAAGACCAAAAAAGTAGTATTCACGCTGATATGGAATTGTTGTATCAGTGTATGATAATGTAAGTTGGAATTAATTCAAGTTAGTTTTATAAATCTAGATGGCAGTATTTTAGTTACTCCCATTCACTGGACCAGTGTCGTTGAGACACCACCCATAAAAACAAATGCTTATTTCATCTATTTTGCTTAAAATTCAGACATGTTGCAGCCCAATATCAAGTGCAAAAGGAAGCAAACTAATCATAAGTTTGGGGGACAGGGTGGAACTTACTGATGATGAAGTCAGATAGAAGTTTGGGTGTGTTTTGCACATAACTAAGGATCAATGATCAAGTGAAATTTGTGTTGCCCTTATTCCGGTGTTGGTTTTGGTTACTCAACATATGCATTTGCACATGCATTTTTATTCCGCAAACTAAACTATACATTGCAATTAATACTCAGAAGACAATATTAAAAAAACATGATGAGTCATTCCAATCAAAGCTTCTATTTAATAACTGACACAATTAGATGAGCAGGTACAGCAATTGTAGTGCACAAAAAAAAAATGTAAATGGCAAATAACATAAAATGACAGTAGGAGTATACATACGCAGTTTTAATGCTTTCAGCAGCCTCCAAACTATTCGGGTCACCCTCCACCAAATATATGAGTTTTTGGACTCCACATCTCTACATAAAGGAAGTGAATATTGTCTATTAAAAAAGAGGCAATGTAACAGTACAGAGATATACTACAGCAAGATAATAATTTATTTGCAAGAAGATTTATAAGAGATGGGCAAGTATTTATCTTCAGACAATTTTTATCTAGTTTTCTAAAGTAAGTTCAAACTCTAGAAATACGTTTATGGACTACAACGAAAAGATAAGTACACATGATGCAATAAAAAAAAAATTCAAGGTAAACCAAACCAATAAAATAAACAGAATGACGGTGTAAATTGTACTCTTTCTTTAATCCGAGAGCATTAGTTTATCACTTCTAGAAATCATATCATCACTGATGAGAAGACCAAATATCCATTGCTACAATGAGAGTGGTAGACGCTTAATAGTGACAGATCAACTATTGGCCATATCACAAGTTACTTGCAAGTCAGGTAGATGATATATCATTTTATTGAGGATCAGTGGTTTCAGAATCTCGGTCAGGAAAAAGCAGGAAAGTAGAATCCCTTAAAATAGAAAACTTTCCAGTATTGACATTTTAAATAAAAAAAACAGCTTCCTTCCAACTGCAAATTTCTCCATCCTTCAAAATGAAATAACTAAGTATCTTCAAAATGCAGCACCCTCTCATCAGCAATGATACTTTCTCAAACTTTATGATAGTAGTAAGAACATTAGATTTTGACTATCCATCCAATTTCTGTCAACCATTATTTATTTACAAATCATTATACCATTTTTATCTCTGTATATAGTGTGACATACTACAGTTGTCAGTGTAGAACCAATATTTGTAGCCATTGTAGCCAAATTTGCATTCTTTACATTTATGGGTTTACAAATATAATGGCCATTAAGATTTTCCATAAGATGAAGTATTTTGTGCAAAGTAACCTAGCATAATATGCATGTTTTGGACAAAAGAAAATAAGTTATCTAATATATTATGTAATCTGATCAATCAGAGTAACAAAAATTTTTGAAAGAGGAACACCTGTAATCTCAACTTCTGATCTCTATATCTGTTATCCCTAATTGATTTGCACAGATCGTCAACTCTTTTTCTTTCTACTATAAAATCAAGCACATACTCAGTGTTGCACCTTCTATGTCGAGCAAGCCAAATGGCATCTCCAACAGGTAAGCGTCTAGCCTGCAAAGAAAATTGATAAGACCATTGATGTTCTCCACCAGAAGTGGAAAAGGAAAATATGAGACTTGAAAGTGCTGCTACTATATTATACATCTCAACCAGAATAGGATCACCTTTAGTCTCCGGAGGTTGATCATAATAAGTTTTCCAAATAAATCATGTTATTTTCTTTCAAGTTACCCAATGTTGTCACAAAAATTGGAATGATTCTTTTTGAGCACTGCATTCCACAAAAGCTTGGACCAATTCTATAATGTCCACTGCACATGATTTTTCCAAATGAATCATGTTATTTCCTTTGAAATTACCCAATGTTTTGACAACAAATTGGACTGGCTCTTTTTGTGGTCTGCACTTATGTGTTTGTGTAGTTGTTTCCACAAGATGCACTTATGTATTTGTGTAGCTGTGGAGTTAAAGTCTGTGAAATCATTTTTATGTTGGTGTAAACTGTAAAGTTCAGCTCTGGTTGTGGTATGTGTAGGGAGTTGTGGCAAGTAGTGGGCTATCCGAGGTTACAGTTTGAAGCCACCAATAGTCATATTGATAATTGTTATCCAATTACAGAACGTATAGGAAAGAAAGTTTACAATCATAACAACAGTATTTTTCACCCTTTGCAATTGTCCCAATCTGCATACTTACATTGATCGGGGTAGGTTCTCTCTTCTTCAAGGAGCCCCACTCACATATGGGAAATCCTGTGTTCATGTCAGATTATAATAGAAAAAAGCAAATTACTCTCCATCCAGACAGTAGCCAAGATTTTATCAATGTTCTCAAGACAAATAAGTTAAGGAAGATTGTTCTTCCATTCGAACATCTGAATTTTCTTTCTTATATATTATCAGCTGATAAAATGGAATATCAATATGGCCTTAATAATGCTAACATCTTAGATGATCTTTATGTTCTGCAAACAAAAAAGCTTCTTTTTGGTTGTTTTATCTCAATAATTTATAATATCATGTGACTTCAGTGATTTGTAGGATGCAGTAGCCAGTAGGAAACTTGATGAGCAACAACTAAAAGGCACAAGTGCATTTGAAACAAAACACACAATGTGTGCATGCTAGAAACAGAAAACTATGTTAATTGAAGCAAGGATAAATATTAAAGCATTTTCTAAATTTAGATCCTAAGATGAACATTGTGGAAATAAGGACCAAAACCAAATCTTAATCTATAATAAAAAATGTCAAAGGTTTAGTTCTCTTCAAACAGTTCTTCAAGGAACTCACCTCTACTAAGATATTGAATTGCATCTGTATGTTATCGATGACTTTTCTTGAACGGGACCTAAAAAGGTTTAAGCAAGGAAAAAAGTGAAATTTGTGAGTTGCTCGTACCAGATAAAGTGTTTTGTAAGAAGTACTATCATGACCATTTATTTGAGTTAAAAAATTAAAAAAGAAGCATTAACGTGCCTGGTTGATCACAGAATGAGGCAAGTTTATATATGGTATACAGGAAGCAATGACGGGTTAAAATACACCAAGGTGCCAACAAGTTATAAACCTTGAAAAACATCGCAAATTATCTTGCGATGGATTAATGTGAATTGAGTAGCAGGTTATTGAGTCAGCTTCATATTAACAATTCAGTCACATAACAACAAAATTCTACATGACTTGCATATAAGATTTAAGTAGGATTTGAGTTATTTATTAATAACTATTATACAGTTAATTAAATACCAAATTGCCAGATGGACAGAGATGGCACAAACAAGTACAAAAAAACATAGTCAAAGGTAAATACCTTTAATCCCTCAAGGTTTTTTAAAAAAAAAATTTGACAAACATATTTAAGTGGGTGGTTTCTATTTGACAAGTTGGTTGAGTGTGTTGGTTGACTTAATTGAACGGATAGACTAATTGGATGCATCAGCTAGGAAATGTTTTGACTGTGAAAGAATGCCCAAAATACTTGTAATTTGGGTAGAGTGTATTGTAGTAAATAAATATGTGCATATGTTAAAATGAGTAACATAGTAAAGCTTAAAAAATGAGTTTCAATGGTTATTATTCACCATTGGTCAACCAATCAGCTTGGTTTGGTCGACCAAGAATATTGGTTGACCAACCCAACAGATAACGATCATTATATGATAGTTAATTGATCTTAAGGTGCTTTTGTCGATCAAACAATACAGTTTTGCTTGGTCAACTTGGTTGGCCAAAGGTCACAAATTAGGATGAATTCAAATTCAAATTCAAAATCATATAAGGCCATGAATGAGATATAGATACAAACATTATTAAGTGCTACTGTGCTATTATTATTGTATTAATAGAAATTTTATACTCTTTTATCTTATGATATGAAAATATAAATAATATTAAGTGTTACTGTACTAGAATAGTAATTAAATTACTAGTCAATTTAAATTTGTACATATAATAATGTCATCCTAGGAGCGAGTGTTGACGGTTGCATGCATAAGAAAAATTATTAATCTATTTATATGCAAATAACCTTTTTAGATATTTTTTTTCTAATTATTAATCATGTATCATAAAATTTTAAGGATTTTTAGTAGGATCGCGTGATTCTACGATCCGAACCTCACACCAAATCGATTCTATGTAGGATCACTATTCTAGAAACTATGTTACTAACCAATACTGTTTGTTTTATTTAATTTAAAGTCCATGGTCATTTTGAAAAATGCTATAAAATATTCATTATGAAAAAAGATCAACTGGAAACATTCATTATCCTTTAACAGACTTTAACTAGCATTAATTAGCTATATATATACCATTGTTTTTGTCAATCATCTATAACAGACAATAAAAAGGATAGAAAAAGGCAAATAAGTTTTTGTTTTTATTTCTTAGAGGAGATGACTGGTGATTGAATTCTGTCTTGATGTTCTTTAACAAAATTTTACAAGTAATAAAATATATTTATTGTTGTTTTTGCCAAATTGTACCCAAATAACAAAGAATCTAGGAGTTTGTTTTTGTTATTTTGTGGATGAGTGGTGTTCTATTTTAATTGGCAGAGTCATCAAATAATGAAATGAGACTTGTGATCAGATAACATAGAAAATCAAAACATAGAATGAAAATGGAAAGTTGCTAACCCAAAGTTTTCGCGATCATCTAATATCAAGATAACATCATATATATCCCGAAATTTCTCCCCAAAGTCATGTGGTGGCATGGCAAGAATATTGTCATTTCCTTTGATAACATCATTAGCAGATGCTTTGTGCAAATAAGGATCCTAAAAATCAGGATTAATTAACAGTTAGTAAAAATAATTTTAATGCTTCTTTGAAATCTCTGATCACAAGAGACTAATTTAATTTTGCTATGCTAAAACTTGAAAAATATGGTTCGCACAGCAAGGAGATTAAACATACAACTGCAGTGCAAACTCGTAAATTGAAAGATTGAGTGACATCAAAACAAACAGGAATCTGGGATGTCGTGTTGGCTTCAGGTACGGTGGTCTTAATATCTGAAGAACCAACCAAAGAATTCAGGTATAAGTATAATGCAAGGAAAAAGGAATATGAAATTTAACGCTATACAGATTAAATTAATTTGGCAAGCAAGAAGAGTACCCTGAACTATGGGCATGCTGATAAATGTTGATCTGCACTGCTTTCCCTGGACTGTATAATCCATGCTATAATCAGAAAGATCAGCTTGCTTGCCCTGGGGATTAATATATGAAAGACAAAAACTGGTCAAAATTTTAAAGGAACTTCAAGATTCTACCAAGTTGATTAATATAATTCAACATTAGCTCAAAGAAAATATATAGCAGGCATCGTCACCTAAAAGTATATATAAAGAAAACCTATATCTCTTATTTTTATCCCTCATTTACTCTTCCCTTCTCTCTTCTCATCTCTATCTACATGCTTTGAACTTCCCTCTCATGCTGAACCAGTTTGGCCACTACAACATGAGTACTCGAACTAGTTAAGTTGAATAGAGAAGACATGAGCATTCATAACTAGTTAAGTTGAATAAAGAACTATCCCCTACTAGAGACAAAACTCATACATGTACTTCAGAAGATGCCCAAACCTTATATGCAACCTCATTTGAAATGTCAATCACTTCTTGCTGACAGCTTGTACTTGATGGTTGTGGAGTCAATTTAACAACAGATGAACTTTGAGCAACAAAAATACTGTGGCATATATTAGTTTCTGACATGGATTGAAGACTCCCCGATCTAATGAGGCATTCTTTTGCAGCTTCTTGCCCTTCTTGCGTTAGCATGAATCTGCACAAGAGTAAGAGGATAAAAAATTAAATTAAGTCATGGAAAACAATATTAGGATCAATATCTTACGGTATTAATACAACAATAACCAAGCCTTATCCCAATCGGTGGGGTCAGCTATATGGATCCTTTTAAGCCATTGAATTTTATCTCCTACTATATCATCATCTATACTTAAATAAATTTTATCTTGTTTTATTGTTGCTAACCAAGTCTTTTTTGGTCTTCCTCTTCCTCATTCGATATGTGTGTTTGTCATAGTTTCACATCGCCTAACTGGAGCATTTATTGGTCGTCTAAGAACATGTCCGTACCATCTTAAACGTATCTCTCAGAGTTTTCCCTCAATCGATGCAACTCCAACTCTTTATAATGCTCACATTTCTTATTCTGTCCATCCTCGTATGCCCACACATCCACCTTAACATCCTCATTTCTGCAACGCTCATCTTCTGCTCATGTACTCGAGTCATAGTCCAACATTCAACTCCATATAACATAGCAGGTCTAACTGCGATTTTGTAAAATTTTCCTTTAAATTTTAGAGGTATTTTACGATGACACAAAACACTGACGTTTTCTTCCATTTTAACCATCCTGCTTATATTTTATGTAAGACATCTTGTTTAATCCCTCCATCATTTTACAAAAATGATATTAAAAATTTAAAGCTCTCATTTCTAGACAACTCGTCATCTCCTATCTTAACAATTGTTTCATTACGTTTAATATTGTTAAACTTAAATTTCATATATTCTGTCTTTATTCTACTAAGCTTAAAACCTTTCTCTTCTAGTGTCTTCCGCCAATATTCTAGTTTATCATTTACTCCTCGTATTTCATCTGCCAAAACAATATCATCTGCAAACAACATGCACCATGGTACTGTGCCTTGAATGTGTGTAGTAAGTTTGTCCATAATTAGTGTAAAAAGATAGAGACTTAGAGTTGATCTTTGATGTAACCCTATCTTTATTAGAGATGCTTCAGTTACTCCAACTGAAGTCTTTACTCTAGTCGTTACATCCTCGTACATATCCTTAATTAGTTCAGTATATATTACGCTAACACCTCTCTTTTCTAGAATTCTCTATATAATTTCTTTTGAGACTCTATCATAAGCTTTTTCTAAGTCTATGAATATCATGTGTAGATCTTATTTTTTGCCCCCGATATTTTTCAATTAGTTGTCTAAGAAGATGTATAACTTCTATTGTCGACCTTCCAAGTATGAATCCAAATTGATTTTTGGTTACCGTGGTCTCCTTCCTTAATCTTTTTTCTATTATTTTTTCTCAAAGTTTCATAGTATGACTCATTAGTTTACAATTTTGTACGTTCCTCTAATTCTTATATAAGGGAACTATAGTACTTACCCTCTATTGATCAAGTATTTTTTTCGTTTTTAATATCATGTTAAATAATTTTATAAGTCATTCAATACCTTATTTCCCTAGGCACTTCTATACCTCTATTGGAATATCATTTGACCTAACAACTTTTCCATTGTACATCCCATTTAAAGCTTGTTCTACTTCTGAAGTTTGAATTCTACGATAAAAATTTAAATTTCTATACTCATTTGATCTACTTAAATTACCTAAGTTAGGTTGGTCACCTAAACCTTAATTAAAAAATTGATGAAAATACCTCGTCCACCGTTCTTTTATTTCTCCATGGTTTATTAGTACTATATTACATTCATCTTTAATACATTTTATTTGTATAAAATCTCTTGTAATCATTTCTCTCACTTTAGCTATTCTATAAATATCTCTTTCACCTTCTTTTGTATCCAATTTTTTATATAATCATTCAAAAGTTTCATTCTTTACTTCATTCACTACTTTCTTATCCTCTTTCTTAGTTATTGTATATTTTTTTTAAGTTTTCCTCGTTCTTACAAATATACAATTCATAAGCTATTCGTTTTTCCTTCACTTTCTCTTGTACTTTCTCATTCCACCACCAAGATTCCTTACTTAGTGGCGTATGTCCCTTTGACTCATCGAGTATACTCTTAGCTATTATTTTCAACTTTGATATCATTTTATCCCATGTCATATTTTAGTCACCGTATATTAGGGCTGTCAAAAATGAATCCGACCCAACGACTAGGGGTGTAAATGAGCTGACCCCAGCTTAAGCTTGGGTTGGCTCAAGCTCGAGAAATTTGAACAGGCTCGGCTCGGGCTCGAGCTCGAGCAAGTTTATAACTTTGGGCTCGAGCTCGGCTCGGCCACTTAATCACAGGCTCGAGCTCGGCTCGAGTTCGGCTCGAAAAATCAAATTAAAATAAATACACGCTGCTGCAAATGGTGAGATTTGAACTTTCAACCACACGAAAACTTAACGAAATCCTCCAGCCACAAGAACTTACACAACTTACCGTTCTTATTTAAGGTATTATTTTTGTCAACTTCGAGCTCGAGTCGAGCTTTGATCGAGCGACTCACGAGCGGCTTGGCTCATTTGCACCCTACCAATGACCCAACCCGAGTTAACCCGAAAAAAATCAGGTTCGGGTTG
>JBAMIB010038897.1:0-15925 GCA_037177415.1 Kaempferia rotunda
ATACGGCTAGGATACGACGATTATTAAAAAATAAAAAAATATTATATATATATATAGTATTAAAAATTAAAAATCCTATAATATAAAACCATGTCCATATTACATCAACCATAATATACATTATGGTAGCGGGCAATAGTGAGCGGTGGCGGCAAGCGGATGCGACGCTGCTCGCTCACGTGACTGGCGCCACAATGAAGAAAATCGGGGAGCAAGAGTACATTTAGGGTTTTTTATTTTAATAAGTAGTCCATTTTTAAATTTTTTTACCCTCAAAAATTTTTATAGTTTTACAATTGAGCCTAAACGTGTCCCGAAACATGTCCGGAAATGTGTCCTAGCCGTGTCTGATTGGTCAAACTGTTAAAAAAGTCAATGACACGTTTTTGTCATGTCCGACACGCATATTTGCGTGTCGTGTCCATGTTCGTGTCCATGCCCATGTCCGACACTCCAAAAAAATATATATTTTTTGGAGTGTCAGTGCTACACAGAGAAGAAGAGAAGGAAATTGATCACATGATCCTCAATTATAACATGGCAACACCAGTTTGGTAAAACTGGATTCTCCACTGAAAGCTACTCAGGAAAAGGTACACCTACAATATATAACAAATTGGAAAGAGGCAATGATTGGGACATGTCAAGAAAAAAATTGCCTTGTTGGATGATGATCTTGGCATGCGTTTGTGGTGAAGCCATAATCAATGAATCTTGGAAAGCACTAACATAATATATGAAGACATAATAATCATCCACAATGTTTTATGTTGTTCAAGACATCATACTTTTCCCACAAAATTTATGAGAAATGACATGTATAGTCCTTCAAAATTCGTGAGAAGATAATTGAACTCGGATACTTGTCCTTGACAAAAGGTTTCACAATTCATAACATAAAAAAATTGAGAAAGACCTCCAAAACATATAGATCAATTATTAATGTCATAGAGCAAACTACATTTCCTCTATAATTCAAAAAAGGAAGAGAAATCAATATATTGTTGTCCAATAGTGGGATAAGATTGATATAGTTGATCCTGAGTATTTGAAACTCAGGCTCTTGTTGCTGTTATATTCTATGGTATGATTCCACTGTACCCAAGTGTAGCATTCCATTCATATTGTTGAATTGCAAAATTACACATTAATATGACCATAATAAGAACAATCTGCAGTGAAAATTGAATAGAAAATTAGTTCTTACATCTGCAGTTATTGGAATACGATGGTAGACTTTCATGAATCCAGCTATAAGGTTCCTAAAATCTGTACTTCCTGCTGGAGGTTGATATGGTAGAAATGTATTTTCTTTTAGTACACTAGCAAGATAGGCTAGAAATGGTATCTTTTCATCAGCAACAGAATCATTGTCAAATGACAAATCTAAGGAGCTGCTGAGTTCCTGGAATCCATTTTTTATAAAATCGAATATGATTTTCACCTGCCAACAGACTTCAGATTGAAGTTACATGAGCAGTACAAATTTCACTCATAAAATAAGAACAAAATTGTGCACCTGATTTGGTAGACGAAGATTACAACTATAGACTGACAAAGCATGTGAAATGCGACCACCAGACTTTGCATATGCAAAAGCTGTGCGTGCGCAAATTGGCTGATCACCAACAAGGCCCATAAAAAACTCGAAACGATGATGGCTGTTCTTCTCAATTTCAACTAAAGCTGAAATATCTGTATCAGCAGCCTAGAAAAAAGTTGAGTCTTCAGAAAGAATACTTACTACCAAAAGTTAACCATGGAAAAAAAAAAGTGGATATAAGCTGTAGAAAGCATGTCACAAAGGATACCTCTAGGTGTCTGTATTTCATAACTACAATCAACAAGGCATTTAGCATGATAGGAACATTCAATTGCTTATACCTGCATAATTTTTGTCTGCCAGAGCTTTGTTATGGAGAAACCACGACGTTCAAACAAGCGTTTACAAACAACTTGCCCTGGACGCCCTCCGATATTGAATATCATGATGCCATTAGGTTTTATGACCTCGATACCTTCCTCAACAGCTCGTGCAATTAAACCCAAGCCAAATTGGTCTTCAAGGACTCCCTGATGAATTATGTTGTGTAATAGTTAATATACAAGGAAATAAATACAAAAAAAGTTCAACCAGCACAAGAATTTAAAGCAAGAGGAAACGAGATCTATTTTGAGTTATAATGCTTTTATGCATGCTGTATGTAGTTAAAAATGCTGAATTAAACATCTGCATATAATGCACAATTATACAGACAACCCCCATCTCTTTTCAAGCCTCTCAAAGTATATTGGAGTGGAGGCTACAAATCAATAGTTCCGTAATTTTCTGAAGATAACATCTTACTGATATAACTAGTGCTAAGAAGTCAACGATTCTAGAAGACTGATGTCTTACCGTTTATGGAAATTTTCTATCAGGTATATCATTCCTCATGAACCAAATAAATGAAATCTTGTAAGTAAATACATAAATGTATATCTTGTTAATTTCACCAAATAACATGCACACTCAAATATGAATGGCTTGCTAGACAGTTAGAGCAATACAGAAAGAACAGGATTTCTTACACATGATAGTCCCTCTACCTATGTTTATTAATCAATATAAAATTATATTTTAAACCTTGTAATAAAGGCGACTAGTGTTTACAATTATATGCTTAACACCCTTCCTCAAGCTGTCTCAAAGATATCCTAAAAAAATCCATTTTATTATGGATATACTTGATCCTAGTATGTCTCAAGAACACAGTTAGCAAAGTCTCTAGAGCTAACCATAGCTTAAACCTAAACAATACAGTTTCGGTATTATATCGTGTTGATATAGTTTAAAATACTATAAAATATATTAACTAAAAATAAAAAATGTAATCTAAATATTTAAAAATAAAAAATAATTTTTTAAATATATATATTAAATTAATGGGAAAATTTTATTATGCTCTAATTAAGCATATTTAAATTATCTCAATCATAACTAGGAGTTAATAATCTAAGTTATTTAATTAACCCAACTTTTTATTTTAATTAGCTTAACTTAAAACTTTAGGTCCCTGCTCCCTTATCCGCTCCGCCACGACCACAAGCACGCGTGGCCCGTGCGACGCTCGCTTGGTCATGCGAAGGGTTCGGAGGCATCGTTGGGGCCCACGTGATGCTTCCAGACGCGTGTCTAGACTCATCACCAAGTGTTGACACTGGTGACGTGCTTGTGCTGATGTCAGTCCGCCGACGAAATGAGATGTTTCGAAGATTTTAATCCAAGGAGCTAACAAAAAGTGTGATAATTTCATTAGGTTACATCTATCCATGGAATTTGCAATTAATCTCTATATACTTTGACATCTCATCGAGCATTCAATTAGAGGTTATGTGCATGATAGCTTGGTATTCATAGTACAACTTGATTGACTCTTTAAGAGCATATCCCAATTCAAGCATTAGTTGTTTAACTCAAATTAGCTCATATGTAGCTAGGGTAGCCCTCCACCTCTGCACTTATCTATTATAAAAAATTTCTTCTTGGTCTTTCAAGATATAAAATTTGCTATGAGAATGATCCGACAACCCAATATAGATCTATTTCTCTAGTCAACATAGTGTTCCCAGCAATCTAAAGAGGGTCTTTGTCCAAATATAGAAAACCTTATCTTCCCCTAGAGCATTCTTCAAATACTATAGAACTTTAAATACTTCCTCTAAATGATCATAACATAAAACCTTAAGCAATTAACTAATCATGCTCACTACAAACGGTAGGTGTTTTGTAATGATGAGATAGTTTAGTTTCCAATATCTTTTAGATAAGGTAATGACTACCTACTATCAATTTGACATTTGGAGTCATTGAAGTATTAAATGGATTAGTTTCTAACATATTAGTCTCCTCCGATATATTAAATGTATAAATTTTTTAAGAGATATAAATGTCTCCCCTTAGTGGGTCACCTATATGCTAATAAAATATCTCAAATGACCCCGATCATTGGTTCGAAATTGTTATTACAAATAGGATTCTGACCTAGTGAATAGAGCCATCACAAGTTATAATGATATGATATCATTCAGATTAATGATATAAAGGATAGCCTTCTCAAATGGAGTGCTAAAATGAAATATTAAGTGATATGAGTCCCTTCTAATCATCCCAACCTAAAGGAGCATAACAATTTATCAAAAGATGCTCTAGGATTGCTTCAAATGCTACAAGGATGACTTCAGCTTATAACAATCACCGTATGAGCAATAAACTCTCAAGATTATTCTATGTATGCTTCTTCAGTAAGATCATAGTAGAGGAAGACATTCTAGATATCTAACTAGTGAAGGTTTACAATAAATGGTTGTCAAGATAAGGAAGAGTCAATATAAAGCAATGTCAACCACAAGAAAAAAGTGACAATGTGATCCGCTATATCCCTTGCCAAAAAGTAGCATTATAATGTCGCTCTGCAACCTTAGCTTGTTTCTACCTTAGATGTGAGGGTATCCCTAAAATAGCCTCAATAACAGAGTAAGAAGTCAAAGAAGAAATGAAGATCAAATAGCTAGGTGATAATGTAAAAAAGATAGAAATAAGATATAAGATGAGAAGCAGCACAAAAGTAAGTACTTTTCCACTGAACAAAAAAAAACACCCCAAACCATATGTTGGATCTAGATCAAGAGTTGATATCGAGTGAGCAATGGAGTCCCTAGGAGACAATTATCTATATAGATCCCCAACAGTTAAGGATAAGAGAAGGTGATAAAATAGACAGGTATAACTAGAAGCACCTTGATTGTAGATTTGAAGTAGAGAAATCTGAAAAGAAGGGGTGGATATAAAAAAAGGTGACATTAACAGCAATAAATGCACATTGTGACTAGAGTGTAGTAACAATATCCCTTCTACAATCAAGTTTAGTCAAGGACAAGACACATAACTGCTCTTGAAATAGTTTATATATATTGAGAGATAAGAAATGCATAAAAAAAAAGTAAAGACAAATAAGATTAGTAGAAGGCAGTAAATAGGATCACGTGGAAATAGGATAATAAAGGGACCTAATCATGGAGAACAAAAGAAGGCGGTCTCAATTAAGTGCTAAATCTTCCTTTAAGTTATACCATTATGTTAGGGCGTATAAGGAGAAGATTAGTGAATAATACTTTGGAAGTGAGAGAAATATTTAGCATTATCACTACTTAACACCTTTAAATAGGGGCTTGTATATCACACAACAGGAAAAGAAATCTTTAGAATGCTCATTTATTATGAAAACTCAAATTATTCTTGGATAGTAATCACTAAAAATAATGAAGTATTTGAAACCAAGTTTAAAACATACATAAGACCTAAATATCAAAACGAGTTAATGATAATGCAAATGCATGTTTATAGACATTGCTGGAAAACATAGATTGAGCATATTTTTCCAACTGACAAGACTCCTATAAAAGACTTCTGAAATGAGATAAACAAGCACCATGTTCTGAAAATTAGAAAGACTTTAATAACCAAGGAGCTGTAAATTTGTAGGGAAGCTTAAAGAGTTTAGCCATAAAAGCATATGAAGGTGCTGAGATGGTCAATACAACATCAGAAGATTAGCCATCTTTTGTATCTGTGATCCTTGAGTAGAAACAAAGTTACCAGTAAATGTACGGAGAAAAATAAATATTTAGTTGTGTTAAATAATGAGTTTTATAAAGACAAAATTCAAATAATAATGACAAAATAATAATAACAATAATAAATTAAATGGACAAAACATGAAATTTAGTGTTTTTCTAAAATGTTGAATTGACCCAGTAAAAATAAAATTTGGCCATAAGTTAAGGTCGGATTAGGTTCAGATTTACAGAGATAAAAACCACATGGGTTCAAATCTAGATTGCTTTGGGTTTAATTTGATCAACTCATAACCGAACCAAGTCCAATCAATTTAAAATAAGTTAGAAAAAAATCTGAAAAAAAATGTAGTCTCTCCTTCGTCTTTCTTTTCTCCCGTGTTTTCTCCGAAGTCCGCCAACTCCTCCTCCTTTCCACACACCAAACTCCCATCTCCTCTTTATTTCTTTCCTTCCCTCCTTCCATCAGCATTCCAACTCCTCTTCTCAACAGCAGCAGCAACATCAGCCGCTCCTCTTCTCCGCTACCCTCTTCCAGTAACGGCAGCAAGCTAGCAAGTTCCAGCTCTCCTTTTCTTCTTCCTATTTCCAGAATCCAGTATCAGTTCTTCTCCTCTTCCTGTCCTTCCAGAATCCGGTGGACTTCAGCAGTGTTTTTTTTTTTCATTTTCTTCCAGCCCACAGCAGCACCTACTTTCTCCTTTTCCAGCAACACAGCAGCAGCCATTTTTCCTTTCCCTTCTTCTTCCAGCTATCCATGGCAGCCAACAGCAGCCTCTCTTCCTCAATTCCAGTACCAGATTTCTCCAACAGCACCTCCTCTTCCAGCAGCCACTCCATTTCTTCTTACTTTTTGCTGGTTTTTTCTAGCAACAGACAGCACCAATTATCAGACTGAACCGGTTGCTGCCATAGTCTCCCTTTTTCTTCCCGTGTGAACCCAACAACACATGCTTTCATTGCAGCAAGCGCGGCTATTCCATGATGCTTTCTGCCGGACACTGACTAATTCTGGGATGATCGGCCTCACCTAGCCATATGGACCATATAAGTTTTCCATCGATCATCTGGGTAAATTCGAAAGTGCTCACTTTACCCGAAAGTGCTCACTTTACCCGAAAGTGCTCGCAATAGGTGACCTAATATCCCAAGTTTGTCATTTCACTGTAAATTCCGCTGTAAGAAACAATCTACACGTCCTACCACTGCATCATAGCCGCGGCAAAGCCACTAACTCTTCTGACGTCCAATTAGGGTAAAGATTGATGAATAATCATTTAGTAATAATGAGAAATAATTTATTAATTTAGATTAATTATGATATGATTGGCTTGAGCATTCAGTGCAATGAAATACCTCCATTGTTTTATTTACAGAAAGCTATGATATATATATAATTTTACTTTATTATAAATTTTATTTAGGTTGGTTTATCTAATTTAGGATGGGAACATATGAGTAAATATATGAATAGCATCCGATAATAGTAAAGATTTCATATAGGAATTCAAATTAAATTGAGGTAGCGGGATCAAATTTTGATTCATTGTCTTCGAACTTTAGTAATTTTTAGATTTGTGTTATTATCACCATTAGATAATATCTTGAATTTTTTATATTATTTTCATATTGTACTTATAGATACAAGTTTGGGTGGAGCACGGTGACTTGCAATCTCTTTAACTTTCATATATATATTTTTTGTATATGAATAAATAACCTGGGTATAGAATGTGAGGGGTCACCAGGGTGAGCATAATCACCTTTTACTACAATTGTGTATCAATAAATAAATAAAATTAGACTATATATGCTTATATAATTATTTTTAAAAAAAGATAATTAAAATAATATTTACAAATAATAAAATGGGTTTAAAATAATTAAATGAGTAGAGGGATAAATAATTGGTGTTTCTTTTATATTTATATGTATTTAAATAAAAATGAGGATATAATAGGGGATCAGATTCAATAACGATCTAATGACATGGGATGATCCATATAGTTGATCATACTTGGTGGAATAAAAGCTTGATTATTATTGTTGTCTTTCATATTCACATATGGGTTCATATGGGAATCAATGCCAGAAGGGTTAGTTTAAAATTCAAAATGGATTATTCACAATGATCTTATGCACATGTATCTTTAAATCTACTTAACCTTCCATACAACTTAATGTTTTAGATGTATGCTTGTATTTTCATATTGTGTAGATCGTATTTGCAGAAGAGGAGCTTTGACTCAATGGTAAAATTGTTGTCTTGTGACCTAGAGGTCACGAGCTCGAATCCTGGAAACAGTCTCTTGCGAAAAGCAAGGTAAGGCTATGTACAATGGATCCTTTCCCGGGACCCCGCATGGCGGAAGCTTCGTGCACCAGACTACTTTTTTTTTATAGATCTTATTTGCAAATCATACGATAATACCTAATTAAATTAACATAATTTATATTAAAATATTAATTTAGGTTTTCCATTTAAACTAATCGATAAGATGTGAATTCCAAATAGAATAATCGTGGTAAAAAAATTAAAGTAAAATAATAAAGATGTTAAATAGGGAAAAGAAAATATTAAAAAGTGAAAACTCTAAGTTTAGCCTTATACCAGAATACCAACGTGCGGTAAAGAGCAATCACCCACTATCAGTATTTATTTGCGAGCTAGTGTTATATTATTGTATACCACTTTACTTCGGATTTGTTGATAGTTGATTTACCATACCTTTATCATTGATGTCATCTATATACACTAATATTTATATCATTAGTGACATTTATATATCTTGATCATAGATTAAACTATTGTGTCGAATGGGTCGAAATGGGCTAAACATCTCGTTCTGCTCAGTGATGAGCACCAACATGAGTGGGTCCGGTATTTTTTAATTAAAACGTAGGTTGATTACTTTAATCAACTCCTAGCTAAGATTGGAATAATATAAAGAAACTTTATTAACCTAATAACATTATCTAATTAATTATTTATTTTATTTATTTTAATTCTAAAAAAATATAATAAAATTTTTATTTATTTATTTATTTATTTATTTATTTATCTATTTCATATTTATTTCCTTTTTAAATGATTGTTTTTATATTTAATATTTTAAATATTTATGTTAAATATTTTATTTTTTAATTATATATTATATATTTAAAAAATACCGAAATTATATCAGTACTGCATGATATGATAACGAAAACGTATCGTTCCAATCTATGACTAAAATCTCAGCATAGGTCGAAATTTTAAACCTTGATCCTGATCAGATAATAATAATTGAAAATTATTTAATCGAAGTTAGAAGATGATAATAATTTAGAAATAATAGTTGTAACTCTAAATATCAATAAACAATTAATATGAGGAGGAAGATAGATTGGAAATTGACAGCAATGGCGTAGATCCAAACACATAAGTGGCCATGTCAATATTAAAACTTCCCTAGTTGGAAGAGACAACAATAGAATTGCAGGCTAAAGAGATGTCGCCTAAGTACATACCCCTAGCTTAGTCCAAGTCTTGCAGTTGAAGAAGCATCGAAAGATGTTTATGAGGCTAGGATCAATGGACCTCCAAAGAAAAGCAAGCAATTGAGCATCAATCCACTCCTTAGTCCTTACAAACTATGATAGACCAGAATTCTGGCATCGTGAGTATTAGAAGAGTGCTACACAATGCTGAATAGAAATAAGAAAGTTTTTCCAAAGAAAAAGGAAAGTGTTGCTAACTGTCCAAGTTTGGTGACTCACTGAAGAAGAATGAAGGAATATTACAACAGGAAAAGGCAATAGATTCAATCAAGAGTAAGCCCACAAGATTCAACATCAAAGAAGAACTTTACTAAATCTGGCAGTGATGAGGGATACCGGATACAGCAAACATCATACTCATCGAGACAACACTTGCTAAATTTTGCAGTGAGGAGACTTGTGGAGAAGATCACATGGAAAGGGGAACATCTACAATCTCCAAGAGGACGCGATGGGGGTGTCATGAATGCATAACGCTCACAGAGGTCTATCCATGGACATCCTTACGAGGCATAATTTGAGCATCACAAGCCAGGATCACAGAGGTGTGCATGTAGGGGTCTGAAGGTTGTTAGAGGTGAAAGCCCTTGAAAAGGCTCTAGCTGTGGTTTGCACAAATGAGAAACTATATTGGCTCTAAATGCATGTTAGAATAATGAGGGAAATTAGGGTTTCTTACCCATAATTGTTCATTCTACCTATGCTTTTTATTAATGTAAATTTACACTTAGAACCATATAATTAATGGTATTTACAATAAGACAGCTAGTATTTATAATTAGGACAATAACATAGACAAAGAGTGGTCTAAACTTTTATCTAACACGAAATCATTTATATCGTCAAATAGAATTACGTAAAGTACCCTTTCAATATTGAATAACATTTATGCCTCTTAAATCTCTAGTGAATGTGATGTTTAAAGGGTTAACGACAATTCCATTTTCATCACTTTAAGGTGAAAATGAACATCACATTCAAAAATAGTGAGCCTGCAAAGAAGCGTACAATCGCCATCTAGTTACTTGATAAGAAGGGAAAAAAAGATGGATTTTGACCTGCAGAGCACAGTAGTTACTTAATGAGAACAGGAATTCCTCGCTTGCATTTTCAGTGATCATCTTTGACATGGCCTCTGGATTTGGATTTAGAATCTGTCAAGAAATATATACAAAACTACAGATAGTAAGAGCCTCAAACATCTATATAGAATAAAAATAAAAAATAAATCAGATAAATGCAGTATGTAGTAGTTCCAGAGTGCATGCTATAGTGAGTTATGTGATGTTACCGTTTCGAGTGAAAATGTTGATGATAATTTTAAAGTTAGAATCACAAAGAATTATGCACTAATCTAAGATCTTGGGAGTTCTTGTTTAAACTAGTTTATAGTATTTTAAGTGACCGCATGAAAATTAGTGCAATTAACTATAAAAATATAAATGTGGGCATAATTCATGTTCTATGTAATAGTGTAATTGTGCGTCATTACATCAGTTGCAACTAGAAACATTCAAAATATTTGTTTTATATCATAGAAACTTTGCTCAGTACCTGAGGAATGCACCCAATAATACGCTCTAGTTGTATCTTATTTTGCCGGCAGTAACCTAGAAGATCCGATTCATGAAATTCCACTCTGTCAAGTAGAGTCTTTCCTTCAGAATCATAGAGAGGAACTCCGTTGTCATCTAGTGCATTTAAGAACAAATTTATCCATGATATTTTGACAGCTCTTGGATTAATATCAAGACCATAAACCTGTAGGAGGAGGACATATTTACTTATGTAGGTGGTTTTCATGAAGAAAATTAATCAGAATATATGGGAAATATGATAGTTGAAGCACACACAAGGAGAACGGTAAAAAAATGGCAAACTTCTCATTTACTAGCTATAACTTCTTCTTGAGGCACACCGAGGGAAATTTCTGTGCTTACAACTATCAATATCTAAGCAATCTTTTTAGATTGGAAACATTTTCCATAGTAGCTTATTTCATATTTGTCTGCTAGCATATGATTATAAGCATATGACATGAGAAAGAGTTCCCTCAATGGATACCTAAGGTCCACCATGGTTGCAACTAGCAAGGATAATATTCCAGATTAGATGTTTCCAACCTTGACAATAATCTAGATGTACAAAGAACGCAAGTTTGAAGTTAAAACTAAAAGATCCCAAATTACATGATTGCAATTTAGTACATGTAGGCTTCCCATTCTAACAAGGTATGCTTGATGTTAAACATTAAATTATATCAATGAATTTAGAAAGCATCTAGGATACCAAGAGTGTAGAAGGAGCTTTAAATCTATCAAAAAGAAGCAGAGCTGAACACTCAGTGATGTATGGGGAAAAAGAGATCAAACCTTTAAAGGAGACCATCTCTGAGCAAGTGCAATGGATATCCATCCATTCCCGCAACCAAGCTCAGTAACAGTCTTGTCCTTGAACATGGAATCAGGATGACGATTAATGCCTTCATAGAATGTAAAAGACCAATCTTCTGGAACAAAAATGCTAGGGATTTCCACCATAGTCAATTTCTTTCTCTTCTGGTTGCCTGAAGGGTAGAAAATACACTAAATCATGCTAGCTATGAGGGAAAAAACTCAAGTGTAAGAATGCACAGGCGAGAGGATTTTGCAAAAACAGAAGATTGTGCACATATATTAGACTATGTTTACTGATTTTTTTTTTATAAAACAGCATTAGACTATTTTTTATGAAAACAGAAGAGAGGTTTGTAAATATATACGCACGTATATTTATAATCCATAAGTGTACATAGATTGTGCAAATGATCGTAATATACTAGAAAAATATATGATTGCAAGTGGAAAACTGGAAGAATGAAAAGTAAATAGAATTATAAAACAGACAGTAAGAAACAGAATAATAAAATACCAAGAGGAAATGATGGAAAGTCCATCATACTAAATCATTCAAAAATTGACAATCTGAATCTTTAGGCTGCCTTATCAGAAATATCTTACACCTTATCGGCTTTAAACAAAAAGATTAAGGATCCTGAACAATACTTAGCTCTCCGCAAATTTCTCAAGATAGGTAAAATTGAATGCTACTTCCTATGTGACACATTTGATCATCTAATGGGAGAATTATCAATTTGTTCTGTTCCATTCCTTTTCCCTCAAAACAAAAGTCAATTCAACTTTTGAATCAAAGAAAAGTAGACAGTGACTGGAAACCTTGCAACCTTAAAGCTGAAAAATATTTGATACTCAAAACATCCATTTTTTTTTTGTGAACAACACTTGATAGAGTTAAAGACAGATAGTTGAGTTAAAAGAAAATGAATATATCATGTTAGGCATCCATCATGGTTGAAAAACTAATCTTTAAATGGAATCGTATGTGCAGTGCTCAATTTATGAATCAACCAAATAAAGAATGAAATAGGAAAGATCAGTTCATTCGGATCAAAACTAATGTAACATCTCAATACTTCCATATATATATATATATATTTGGATGACCTTTGATATGAGCCTGACCAAGCAATAGTGCAAATAGATCAAGTGGAGGAATACGCCCAGAGGAAGAATGTGACAATCAACAATATGGTAAGATCTGAAGATCATGGCAACAAGAAGAGCAAGAAATATGCAAATGAATTTGACAAGTCTGTGATTGAATCTACAAAAATAGGAAAACATGTCTTTCAAAGCACTGATTTAAAAACAACTTGATCTTCTTGTACCCCTTCTTCTGTGTCCCTTATTTCTCTTTGTTTCTCATTGTCTCTACTGTGTTATCATTCGTGTTGGGTCCCATTCTCATGTTGGATCACAAGTAAATATGCAAGAAATTTGACAACAATCCAAGATAAAATGCCTAAAAGAGGAACATAAATTGGCACGCCAAATAAGTGTTGGTGCCCCAAATTGGTTTTAATGTGATTAACCAAATTAGGTTAGGTTATGTGGTGTTCTAACCTTGTGTCTAAGTGTGTAGGAGCTTAGAAACACAAGAAGTCGAGTTTAAAACGTGACGGATGAGAAGGAAGGAGCGAGAATCAAGTCGATGGGCTCGGCGCATCCGAGGGACGAGAAGCTGCGGAAGAGTACACTGGCGGAGCGAGAAGGACGCGCATGGCGGTCCGAAGAACGAGAAGCAGGGAAGGAAGGAAGCACGCTCAAGTAAGGATGGAAAATGGGTTTGGGTGAGCCCTATTCCGATTGTCCGAGATAACCCAAGGGACCGGAAGCGACCGAGGCCGATCAGGGTCAACCCGGGTCAAAGTCAACGCAAATGGTTCGGGCGCCCGAACCACCCAGTCTGAGCGCCCAGACCTAGTCCGAGCCCCCGGAAGTGAATAAAACTTTATCTAGTTACCGTTGGAGAGCCGATGATGTGGCATCCACCTGGGGGTGCCCGGACCGGGTTTGAGCGCTCGGAACATCAACGCTCAGATTTTGACCAGTACTGTAAATAGAGCTCTAGTCCAACTTATTTCACATAACACACTTTGTACTTTCTTCTGTTCAAGTTTCTTTGTTTACAAGTGCTAATTTCTGTATATGAGACTTCTCCACCTCCAACGATTCGTTCGAGAAGGAGTTTCGTCTAGTTGAGCTGCATTTTCCTTGGAGTATCAATCATCTATTGTGAACCAAGTATACCTTTATGTCTCATACTATTCCTTTATTTATTTACGTTTGTGTTTCAATTGTACAGTCAAGATCGAGAAAGGTTCTATTCTTGTATTACAGGCAATTTATTCTCCTCTTGTCAACCACACGAGACCTTCAAGATCAGGTCGTCAAGGTAACTAGATACTTGCGGGGATGCTTGGAGCAGGTCAGGATGACCGAATGCTTGTGGGGAAGGCCCAAGCGGTCAAGAGTGACTAGATGATTGCGGGGAGGCCCATACCAAGAGAGTAATAATGGTATTTCATTTGAGAGAAGCTTTGTTGGGATACAATTAAAGCCCCAAATTTGAAAAACCTAGAAAAAGTCATGAGTTTAAAATGATGAAGATATCTATACTGGTATGTGGCATTTTGGAACCCAAAAGCAAACCTAGAAGGGCTTTAGGCTCAAAGTGGACAATAACCACTATTTAAAAATCGACAATAGACTTCGGATATTATCTGAAGTAATAGGTATATAATTATCGAAGTATATAATTATCGAAGTCTATCACTGATCCAAACCAGTTCAAAATCAGACCATTTTCAAAGTAAAAATGCTCTATTTCTTCATTGAGATCAATAAAAGTGTTGAAGTGGTTGATGATATATTACTTCATGTGTTACATTAATTGACGAATTAAAATATCCACACGACTTCACAATTTTTGTATTTTGTTGCAGTAAATTTTTAATTTTTTACTTTTGCATAATTTGACTTGACTAAAGTATTTTTTTATTGTATTACTTCATCGTAGTATGTAACAGAGCATAATTTAGTACAAAAAAAAATTTAATTTAGTGAATTAATTTATACGAACGACTTCACAAATTTGATTAGTGGCGAAATAAATAGTTTTTTTTTACCTACACTAATATTTAAATTTATCGAAGTCTTTTGTGTTGTATTACTTCATCATTTATTCATTGTGTCGAAGTAATTGATCATATTTTACTAAAATACAATTTTAATTAACAAAAGTGTAAATCATAATATTTTACTACAACACAATATGTTTCATCACTAAAATTGAATAAATATATTACAAATATCTATCAAATATAATCCAAAAGTGCATTTGTAAAAGACATGTTTAACCATACCATAAAAACTTTTGTATCTATACATCTCTAAATAAAATTCAAAGTTTATATTACAGCCTACACTTGGGCATCCACGTAGAAGTAGACGAATTCGCTCCATTCACTTCTGACTTCATCATACTTAGATTGATTATAATACTATTTGTTTTTTGATGTTGTAAATTGAAGCATTAACAGAAGTTTGAGGGTTAATTCAAAATGACTCAATATTTCATAAAGAAAATTTTCACCTTCCTCTCAAATTGTGGATTTTTATCTAAGATTCTCTTTCATGTACCACATTATACAATATACACATTAAACACCACCATTTTGTTTTTGATTACTCTAATGAAATTGAAAATGTAATGCAATAAATTACAATCCAAATAATAAGAATTATTAATTGATGTCTAAATACACAATCACAATACATACTATAATGCATTGTATATCTTGACCCCACTACATTGTAAAAAATAGAAAATTATTTTTTCAATCTCTAATAAATTGAATGCAATCACAATAAGCACAATATACTACCTACTTGGTGACAATAGTTTGCCGAGCATGGTCTCATTACCTTTTATTGAAAGAGTCTAACACATATATCATATTCTTATCATCATTAATTATTGTCAGGATTCAATGATACCCATACAAATAAAAATATAGCATCAATTAGTATGTAGTAGGAATTGATAAATATTAAAATTTTACTCAGCGTCGTATGGGATGAAGTAGATGCTACCTCTGTTCGATGCTCCCAACAAAGCAGTAATATGTTGTGATAATTTACTACATTCTTTGCTCATATCGCATGTTTGTACGTAACCAAGATATACAAATAAGACATACTCAGCTCTATTTTCTTTCTTTAAGTATTTGTAAAGGTAACTTCAAGGTAATTACTGTTGGAGCAATCTAGTGCCCTAGGTTTTGATGTTTTGACATTGGTTTAAGTTAGGTTTATTGTTGTACTGATATGCATGGTGAGCTTGCAGGAGACAGGTACAACAGGTAAAG
>JBAMIB010039407.1:0-15910 GCA_037177415.1 Kaempferia rotunda
TTGGTTAGCAACAATAAAATAAGATAAAATTTATTTAAATATAGATGATAATATAATAGGGAATAGAGTCCAGTGACGTAAATGATCCATATAGTCAACCCCACCTAGTGGGATAAGACTTGATTGTTATTATTGTTGTTGAATGTGTTCGAAAAATTAAATTCGTGTTCAAAAAATCACTGCTCCCATTATATTTGATCAAATTGATGTTTGAAGTCATGGATATAATCAGGACAACTAGTCAAACACATAGAAACTAGTTCATGTCAATTCAAGATCGTTTGGTCAATCCATTCACTAATTTTGCTCAAAATCAATTTTATAAAAAAAAAATAACAAATCAGTTAAAATTAGTGAGTAATTTTTAAAATCAATCGACTAATTTGTTCAAAATTTTAAAAATTCTGCACAGAGAGATATCGATTTGGCTGATTTTTTTTATCAGTCGATTGATAGGGGTAAAACCGAAAGTAAATACATAATTTTGTCATTTTAAAATTACCCTGTGATTTAGTAATTTCAATACTTTACCTACGCAGTTCGATAAAAAAAAGATAAAACTTTGTTGATTAGTTGTGAGCTCCATTAATTACTAAGTTTTGTTACAGTTGTACATGAATGTCGTGTCATTTTCTAGTTCATATAACAAGTTGAACATAAAAATATCCATGAATATTCAAGGTATTCAAAGTTCTATCTATACTCATGAAAGGATTATCCTATTGACATAATCAATGTATTTATCTTATTTGAATATATTGAACTTACTTAGAATCAATCTCTTAGTAGATTAATCTTCCACCTGAACATATTACATGTGCCAACCAGAATTGAATGAGCATCACAATCATGAAGATTCAATGACATCTGAACAAGGGGGCAACTCTTTACACATTAAGTGCTTGCGTCTTTGGAATGTGAACCAAGATAGAAAGGTATCAGTTTTGATGACATTATACCCGGCTTTTTGGTACATTTGGAAAGGGATTTTATCGATCACTCTGCAGTGAAGGTATACTCTTCTTTGAGCCTTCATTTGAGTCAGAAGCTCTTCACATGCCTTCAGAAGATGCCATCCGATTCTTCTCCTAAAAAATTGAAAGCATACATACAACCTTAGTTTTTCGCACATTAGCCACATTCTGTTATGAATGTTAGATGCTTAATTAAGAATAACATGAACAAAAAAATAAGGGTACATGTAGATGCAATGGAAATTATTCTCAACAACTAGAGGTCACATAATTTTACCAACGATGAATGCCAAATCTTTGATTTGTGGACAACCTAATGTATAACAAGCAGAGAATGAACAAGAGAAAAAGAGTAAACTTGAAGATTGTGTAAAGATGTTCAAGGGAGCTGCCTTATTGGGTTAGTAATTTACTAACTCTGGGAACAGCAGTACAAGCTTATATTGCATGGTGTTTTCTTCACACATTAAAATTTCATCTCATCTGAAATGAGAATTTGGCAATCTATTCACAAAAAATGCTAGTTCAGCAAGATTCAATTTGGCTATCATGGTGAATGTTTGTGCATGTGTGCCTGTAAGCCGTGGCGTTTTAATAAGAATTTGGCAATTTATCCACAAACAAAAGTGATCCCGTCCGGAAGCAGTGAGTTATGGACCACCAGTAAACTGATGTGGAAGTTTACTTGAATAAGATTTTGGCTAAAGAACTCTGGAAATCGCCTGCAAACAAGCTCCCAGCCAGCTCACTGGCAGTCCACAGCTTACCGCCTACCGATGGGATCAAAAAGCTAATTCAGCAAGATGCTATTTGGTCTTGAAATCACTGTTAAAAGAATTTTGTGTGTGTGTGTGTGTTTGGCAATCAATCACAAAAAAATGCTAATTCAACAAGATGTCATTTGGTCTTGAAATCAGCCTTAAGAGCCTCCAGGCTTGGCATAGATGATAAGCACATGATATTCTATCTAAATT
Organism: Kaempferia rotunda; assembly: GCA_037177415.1. NCBI lineage: Eukaryota > Viridiplantae > Streptophyta > Magnoliopsida > Zingiberales > Zingiberaceae > Kaempferia > Kaempferia rotunda. The sequence goes on from JBAMIB010039407.1 coordinate 1,949, forward strand.
GGGCAAGGGTCGATCCTAGGGTTTAATCACCTGCAGGGCCTGCCATACGCTTGCCACCTGTGCTCCTGTTGAACCTCCCTCCATACAATATGGGGTCGTTGTAGGGGGTTGTTAATGTGGTGGTTCCACATTTTTTTAATTAACCTTAAGAGAATGTATTTTTTTTAGTGTAAGCTCATGATTTTGTCACTGATATGATATTCAATACTCAACATGATATTCATAGGCCATTATACGCAAGGTAAGTGCTTGTTCCTTTGTTAACTCATCGACTAAGTAATTTCCCCAGCTACATGGTGACTAACTAAATCTATCTGGACGGTCTCACAGCACAAGTGTATCACAACGCATTACTGATACTCTCATTAGTATCAAGAAGACATTAAAACAAGTATTCCTTCTAGATTTCTAGCTTTTGGAAACCACTAAAATTCAAACTAACTTGAACTTGGAGAATGATGTAGGGTTCTATTCATATAACTTAAAGGCATTTATTTTGCCTCATCCAACTAATACATGGCACCTCGTTAAGACCATCATCTAGGAAACGATAGAAAAAGAAGGAAGAGGCTCTCATATATGCTCTGTTTAGCCTGAAGGATGGATTGGGAGAACCGGAGAAGAATGGATCATAAGACACTTTCCTTGGTTATACTTGAAAAAAGATGAGGAAAAATATAGATTTACCTTCCTTCAACTGATCACCTATTCAATAGACAAGGATAAATAGACAATTGCTGGAGGAACTTTGTAATTTATAGCAGAAAATTGTGTCCTAAGCAACTTTGTTGGGCAAAATTAGCTGGAGGAAGCAAACTAACAGAGAAAGAAAGGAAAGAACAAATTATGTACCTTCTAAGCGTCTTTTTGACAGCCATGTTGCAGATGTAAGGACATTCTCTTGGGGGCACCGGCGTCGGTGGGGCGGCATTGGCTCCGCGGGCATCGAACGAGATTTCCGCGGTGGCCGCCAGCTGCGGCTGGCCCACGGCCCCCGCCTCCCTGTAAAACCCGAGGAGCACTGCAACGTGCGGCTCCAGGGCCACTCGCTCCTCGATGTACTGCTTGACGAGGAAGGCGAGCACGTAAACGTATCGGAGGGGAATAAACATGGACTCGGCGAAGGACTCGGCTAGAAGCTGCGCCGTGGCCTCGAGTTCGCCGGCCTCCATGGGCCGGATCTCGAGGAATCCGCCGCCGCCGTCGCCAGTGAGGTCGAGTTCGATGCCACGGCGAAAATGGCGAAGGGCGTCGAGGCTATGGAGAGCCTCGGGGTCGAGGAAGGTAACGGGGGCGGGGCCGTGGGAGAGGAAGGGCGAGGGAGATTCCTCTGTTTTCTCGCCCGAGGAGCTGACGCTGAGCTGGGTCGTCATCGACCCACACCATCGGCGTGCGGTGAGCGCCACGAGCCGCCGTCCGGTCACTGTTGACCGGCACTGGATCACCGGCGAGACGGTCGTGCGTTTCGCGCTGGTGCTCGGCGAGGAGCGCGCCGTCGGGGCGGTGGTCAAGATCGGCGAGGAAACAGGGCAGGTGCGGGAGATATACCTGGTGGCCGAGGGCGTGGAAGGCGCGTGTTTGAGCGGGAGGGAGGGGCTGGCGGTGCTCCGGTCGGCCATGGAGGGCGGCCGGAGGCGAGGAGAGGAGTACGAGGCAAAGAGGCGGTGGGAGGAATTCGCCGGGCACCGGCAGAAGATGAAGGAGACAGCGGCAAAACTGGAGAGGTTAGTGGATTTAGCCTGCGCCGCTGTTGGCGCCGCCGCTTTCTTGGCGCTCTTCGCCCTCGCCGTCGCCAGGTAAAAATCGTTGGATTAGTACCTTTCCGGCTGAACCAGAGTGATCCGAACCGTCCGTTTAACCCCACCCTCACATCTCAATCGTACGATTCTCACACTTGAATAATAATTTTTTCTTCTTTATTTGCGATATTAATTGAGATACACATTTGTACACGAATGGTATGGTATATACAATGGCCAGAAATGGAGCTGGCTTCTCTTTCAGTATTTGGGCCTCATAAGTTTTTTATTCAGGCCCAAACAGGCCTATTGGGAGCCCATTGGGTTTTGATAATTTAATGCTTAATCATTGAGATTTTAAGATTTAGAATAACTAACCGCAGCAACAACATCAACAGCAACAAGAACATCAACAGCAACAACAGAACAAGTGGGAGAGTCGATGGATCGCATCTATTCTCGATCAACTTCATTTGCCGCCTCCCCCAACGGCATGCTGGACCAGTTGGCTAATAATTTACTACTAGAATACATGTCGATGCACCACTAGATATGCTCACTGTCTGTACTATAGGGCTACTACATTTCCCATTTTTGATCCAACTTGCTGTATGAATATGCTTGAGGAAGGAAGACAGTGAAATGGATAAGATACATTCCATGACTCGATCGATGCATGGTTGTAGATAACACAGAGACAACGTGGGGGGCCCTGTAGGAGCTGTATATGCCATTGGAATGTTTGGATAATGAAGCTGACCTTAAGCTGTTAGTCGTTAAGCTAATCTACTTAGCCTAAAATTTGCGGTCTCGCTCGGGTCCTTGGCGTGCCCAACTCCCTTTCGTCCCAAACATGTTTGATTCGATCGTTGTGTCCGATTCGATCTAACACACTTGGGCCTTTGGACGAGCTCGTGAACCCCAATGCGGACAAGTTGAATTTAAAGATAACCCCTTATTTATTTATTTATTAGTTTTTTAGTTTGTTTGTTTGCTGGTTTGGTCTAGTTGCCAAGAATTTCACTCCCAAACAAACATTGTGGGGCCGCAGCCTCCCTTTAATTTAAGGAAGGTAACTGACTATCAACCTAATCAGTTAAAATAAATATTCAATAATTATGAATATACCAAAATTATATTAAAGTATTAATTCGTGATTTGATAATTAAAAAAATGATATTTATATAAAGGTATGTCAGTTCCTTTGGTGGTTTCCTAAAATAGCAATGCATACACTAATATTAATGTGTATGAAGAGAATACTCCTATGAATTAAATTTATGGGAAACTATAAATGAATGATTTTAAAAGAGTTTTTTTAAAACTTTATTATTATTTTATGCTATTCATTTCTATTTTTTTCTTAAAAATTAAAAAACTATGTGTAAGAGAGATTATGTTATATATTATTTTTTTTTTTTTTCACGATATGGATAAATATTGTATAATGTTGGATACCTCCTCTACCAGTCACGTTAAATGCGCCACCTCTCACTCCCTCTCATTAACCAAAAAAACGTGAGTGAGAGAGAGAGAGAGAAGAGGATGGAGAAGCCGCATGACCGTCTCAACGGCGCCGCATCCTCTTCCTCTCCCGCTCCCTCTCCGACGTCGTCGTTCGCGAGTCTCAAATCCTACGGGCGTGCGGTTGCGCAGACACACCGGCGGCTGCGGCGGCGCGCGGGGTCCGTGACCACCACCTTCGAAGAGATGAGCCGGGTCAGGGCCCGGTCGGGGGCCGACATGGACCGGTCCCTGCGGTGGCCGGACCTCGTCGGGCTCGGGATCGGCGGCATGGTCGGGGCTGGGGTGTTCGTGGCAACCGGCCGCGCTGCCAAGCTCTACGCCGGCCCCGCCATCGTGCTCTCCTACGCCATAGCTGGCCTCTGCGCCCTCCTCTCCGCCTTCTGTTACACGGAGTTCGCCGTCGATATGCCCGTCGCCGGAGGCGCTTTCAGCTACCTACGTGTCACATTCGGTAAGCAATCAGTCCTTTCTGATCGTAAAGATGGGATTTTTAATAACTCGAACTCATTTTAGGGGAATTTGCGGCGTTTTTGACGGGGGCGAACTTGATAATGGAGTACGTGTTCTCCAACGCCGCGGTGGCCCGGAGCTTCACGGCTTACCTGGGCAGCGCCATCGGGGTCGACACCACCGCCAAGTGCCGCTTCACCGTCGCCGGCCTCCCCGACGGCTTCAACCAGATTGACCTTCTCGCCGTCGCCGTTATCCTCCTTATCTCCATCTGTATCTGTTACAGGTAACCAAACCCGCCGATCGATGGTCACAGTAGAAAAAACTCTGGCAGCGCAAGTTCGTCTCCTGGTTCTCGCGTCCGTCCTCCATTTTTTTTTTGGCTGCGCCCGTCTCGTCAAATCACGGCGATAATAATTAATGCGTTCGTTTTGTGTGAAACCGTATCATCTATCAAACTCTCTGTTCGTTTCGTCTTCGACTTTGCCAACTAATTTTAGTATTGGCAAATGCAGCACTAAAGAGAGTTCCGTGCTCAACATGGCGCTGACAGCGATCCACATCGCCTTCATCCTCTTTATCATCATCTTGGGGTTCTGGCGTGGCCACGTCCGCAACCTCACCCACCCGGCGAATCCGGGGGAGAGCTCCGGTGGGTTCCTGCCCTATGGGGCTGCGGGAGTCTTCAACTGCGCCGCAATGGTTTACCTCAGCTACATCGGCTACGACGCCGTCTCCACCATGGCGGAGGAGGTGCGCCACCCTGCGCGCGACATCCCCATCGGCGTCTCCGGCTCCGTCGCCGTTGTCACGCTCCTCTACTGCCTCATGGCCGTGTCGATGTCAATGCTTGTCCCCTACGACGCCGTAAGTGGTTTGGTTCCAGAAAAATTAAAAAAAATAAAATATATATATAAAAAAAAGGACTCACATTTTGCCGCTTCAGATCGACACGGAGTCCCCGTTCTCGGCGGCGTTCGACGAAACGGCCGGATGGGGATGGGCGTCGAAGGTGATCGGAGCAGGGGCCAGCTTCGGAATCCTGACCTCGCTCCTGGTTTCCATGTTGGGACAAGTTCGGTACCTCTGCGTCATCGGACGGTCCGGAGTCGTCCCTGCCTGGCTCGCAAAAGTCAACCCGAAGACTTGCACGCCCGTCAACGCCTCTGCCTGCCTCGGTCAGCTCATCTCTTTTTAAATAAAGGATGGCTTTGAAATTGTCCAAAATTGTTAGAGTAATTTGAAAATATTTACATTTCAAATAATACTTAGAGTATTTTGAATAATTTCAAAACTACACTATCGCCGTATTTACACCTGACCGGAGATGAATAGTTTGCAGGAATTATTACGGCGGCGATCGCTCTCTTCACCGATCTGAACGTCCTCCTCAACCTCGTCTCCATCGGCACCCTCTTTGTCTTCTACATGGTCGGCAACGCCGTCATCTACCGCCGCTACGTCGCCGCCGGCTCCACCACCGACCTGCGGCCGACCGTCTCCTTCCTGCTCGCCTTCTCCACCGTCTCCCTCGCCTTCACGCTTCTATGGAAGCTCGCACCGGCGGGCACGGCCAAGGCGGTGCTCCTCGGCGGCTGCGGCGCAGCGGCCGTCGTCTTGCTGCAGGTGTTCCAGTCCCTGGTGCCGGAAGCGAGGAAGCCAGAGCACTGGGGGGTGCCGCTGATGCCCTGGACTCCGGCCGTCTCCATTTTCCTCAACGTCTTCCTGCTGGGGTCGCTGGACGCCCCGTCTTACTTGCGGTTCGCCGTCTTCTCTGGCTTCGCCGTGGTCGTCTACGTCTTCTACAGTGTGCATTCCAGCTTCGACGCCGACGAAAATGGCGATCTATTTAAAGTAGAAGACGAGCACGTGGAGCTTGCGGGAAGAGCTTCTTCGAGTGCTTCCTCAGTATGATTCGGAGCCGAGTGCTTCCCCAGTAAGAGACAGGCAAATGCCTCCTATTTTTTTCTCTAAACTTCTGTTTCTCCTTCGTATTTATTTTTAATTGGATCGAAGAAACTTATGCACAGAATCACAGTGAAAGAAAAGAGAAGAAAAGGGTAAAAAACAATACCACACCTGTATACTGAATTGTAAAATTTCTAGTTAGATTTCAAGGTCTCTTTGTTTTTGATTGTTCTTTTTTCATCTTGTTCAATGAACCTTAACTTTCCTTAACCTTTCCAGTTCACGAACCACTAGATGGATGATGCCAAGCTATTGCATTCTTCCTCTAAAATGGTTAAATGGTCTATGAGTCAGTTGTTAGAACAAATGATAGCATGCGGGATTTTGTGAAGAAATCTCAGGCAATGTGATCATTCAAATCCTAAAAGTACATCGTACCTGGAACTGCATGACCAGTGTTAACGGTGCCAATATTTTTAGCTGAAAACCATGAGCTAAAGATTTGATAGCATCCTTCACGTTTAATAATTCACTTGCGTTCTCTGCCCAGCTGCAATGCTGCCGCTAATCTTCACTGAGACCATAGCTCAACACTTCTGATCAGAGAACCATTAACATAACGAATTAGTTTCTATTAACTTATATGTGCATGACAAAGTCAATATCCAGCGGGATGAGTTGCATATTTAACATAAACAAAATATCAAGAAAGTAAAAGATAGCAGGAGGGAAAGTTATGTTTTGCAACTGCGACATTTAAGTATCAGTCAACATCTACTATGAGAGCTTGAACGCCAAGTTTGCCTGATTCGTCCAGGTAACTTTTCAACTCATTTCATCATCAGCAAAGTTGAATAACAATTCAGTTTTGCCAGAAAAAATAAACTAGAACTATTCACATTAATAAGTTCTCTAGCAAATATTATCCCAACTCTTTCAGCTACTCTTTTGTCAGTCAACGAGTCAATTTGGTAAAAGAAAAAAAAGTTCCAATGTCAAGTGATTAGAGCAAATACAGTGGTAAGGTGCATGCAAGAGCTCCAATCTCAGCAGTTTATGCACCAGTGTGCAGCAAGTAGCTGCAGCTTCTATCCTAACAAGTCCATTCAACTATTGTTTAGCTCTGTTCAGTTCGACAAAAAATTACTGAAGAAAAAAAAAATGAAACAATAAAAGGAGACAAGCATATATGTGCTATAATAACTGCTAAAATTTAGAAGAAATTTGAGAGCAGACGCATTCTGCTCGTTTGCACATGATTAAAAGGATTATCTAAACATGGGGAATGCATTTTATTATCTCACACAAAAAGCCAGGTTCTCTAGTAAGCAAATGATCAAACAACAACCATGGGGATTAACAATCCCCAAGTGCAGCAACAGCTCAGAACTGCAAGTTCTAACCAAGTTTAGCGACCATGAGATGACATGACAATCCTATTCAGATATTTATCTATTTTTTTTCTTTTTAATAGGGATTTATAAACAATTTCTCTCTGTTGACCTCTACAGGTGAAATGAGGATCTACTGTAGCCTCATAATCGATTCATAGGCTGCAAAGTCTCATGTTTGATACAGAAGTTACAACATTAAGGGGGCTAACTTGAAATACCACCAACTTCTATTTTGCAGCCTTGCACCCTAAACTTTATTAGGTTGATGCTACCCATGACATTGTTTGACTGAGGAATACCCTAGTTGTTTTGCATAATTGAGGTGAAGTTAAAAGTTCAACAACGAATAATCAAAGGTGGTTTTGTCTCTGAAGCTCCTTATATGAAGTTGAGGTGGCTTTCACTTTATAATTTGTACTTTCATTGTATTAGTTACAGAAAAAAACAAGATAATCATACACTCGAGTAATATGAATTTAAGCAAATACACTATAAGAACACTAGATAAACAAATAAAACATGAACAAGGTCAAATATGGTAATCACCATCACCAAGACAACAATGTAGGAAAGTCAGGATAAACTTAACAAGAGGATTATCAAATGTTAGAATAATATCTCGATCATAGGATAAGATCACAATTACAAGACAGATATTTACCGCTCCTTAACACTCACATTATAGATAAAACTACAACAAGCATTACACTGGTTCAATAGCTTATCAAAATTGGCATTACATAAGCACTGAAAATCATGATCCAGTTTGTTTTCTAAATTCATTGTTTTTTACTGGAAAAAAAAATTATTGTCCATGTCACAACATCATAATTTGATGTTTAATCTTCAAAGGTATTTTCTCATTGATAATGTTTTCCTTGGTGAGCTTTAGTCTAATCATTCTCTTTTTAGTTTCATCTTTTCCAAAATAATCTATTACTGTTATGAGAGATTCATAACTCTGATAGACAACTATCGAATCAAAGTTGAAAGTCATAAGTCCCCTGCTTAATTCAAGTTGATGAAAGTTTTGCTTGGTTCTATAAAAGTAAATAAATGGTGACTAGTGATTAAATCAAATTTCACAATTACATCTATTCCACAGTCAAGTTTTCTGGTTCAATTGTCTTGCTCTACTGTTAAGTGTTTTGGAAAAAAAATGGCCTTGGATTTCCAAATTTTATCAGATTCAGTTACCAAGTAAATTTATCAGTGAAAGAACCACAGAATCAACAAATTGAAGAAAAATTTATTCCAAATTTTCTTAAGTTTCTCGTGAATAAATTAGTTAAAAGGAAGACGAACAACACCAAAGCAAAACAAGACATGCAATTTTAGAATCATCATTATCAATTTTTAAGTGGGAAATCTAAGATACATGTGCAAGTTTGAATAAGAAAAAATATATTAAGTTGTTAGCGACATGTTCAAAGTTGAAGCAATTTGATCCAACGCAGTTGGGCATGTGCAGTATAGAAGACCAAAAATAACTATTTCACGTGATGTCGTGATTGAAATGGATTTCTAGATATGAGTACTGCTAGACATAGATGAACACATTGTGGTGGTTTCACTGAAAAACTCAAGACAGTCACGATGATCCACACCCAAGGTCATTTTTTAGGCACTAGACGCAATCATCAAAGAATTGTTTGTCCATAAGTTATCTTGGAGAATAAGGACAAAGAGACTCAACTGTCCGCCATAACTAGTGAAAAGTTCATGAAAGAAGTGTGCCATTTTCAGATTAACGAAGAAGATGGGACTCACAAAGGATATGCTTATTGGAGTTGCATTTATTGGAGTGAGATCCAATCGAGACAATCACCATGGAAGAAGTGTAGAGAAGGTGTCAAATGAATAGAAGAGTTAGGGAATTTAGCTGTTTGGACAATAGACATGCTTAATAAAAATGAGAAGATCATTCCAAATCATTCGCTATGAAATTCTCAGTGCATTTTAAATTGACTTTGTTGTCAGCAAGAGATTTGATATCAATAAGTTTAGTATACAACCTCAAAATATTAATCAATTAAAACACAATTTACAATGGCTCTGAGACATTCATTGCAGCATTTTCTTACAATCAACATTTGACCTATGTCTTAGACATTAGTTTTCGGTATATTGCAAAGAGATCATTTACAAGACAAAACCTAATAACTTCAATTGTATATGGACAAACTCACCATCACATGCTCATCGTCTAGATGATGCAAATTGCAAGATGCATGTCAAAATGCAATATTTAAATTTATAATATGCAGTGTGTTAGATTCATTGCTCAGTGGCAGAACAAACAAATAGACTAAAGAATTTTGATAATTAGACTCTTCATCTAGCACTTTATCCATGTCTGGCATTTGAAACTCTACCATTGACACTTCAGCATCACCACATTTAGAATCTTTTAGAAAAATGAAGTGTTTAAAATTTGAATTCATACATGTGCCATATACTCATGAGTCATGACCCAGATTATTTAACATGCCATACAAAATAGAATTACATTATAATAACACAGTTATTTGAAATCTAAAAACAATTCAAAAGGGAAATTACATATTTCACTTTAAAGACCTGCTCTAGCTGCAAAGATAATGTAAAAGAGCATTGCTATAGAAAAATGAATGTCACCTATAAGTTCTGTGTCGTACAGCTAGTTTTATGAAAATCAGAACAATGCATTAACTATTTTCCTTGTCGGTTCCAAGTTTTTTTGGTTTAACTGGATTAGCATGGTTCAATGATATATTTTTCAATAAATTCAAATCTTACTGATTTTGCTTTTAGATGATGGTTTGACAGGTTGCACTGATCGGTATTGTCTGGTTTTTGAAGCATGGCCTAGAGATGAAATTTTGAATAATTATTTATGGCATGACATAGTGTAATTGTTCATGAACCTCAGAAAAGGGATAGCACAGTTATGTTTGAATAAAGCTCCAGTTTTTCTATGGCAACATAAATTATTCAAAGAAAAATTTCAGAACTTGCATTTCAGAAATAAAATGTAGAACAATCAGAAATAGGATATGTGAAGTTGTAGACTGAAGACGACAAAACAATTTCTGGATTTTTAACATTTACTAAAACTGGTTTCAGAAATCATTGATGATAAATTTTCCAGCTGAATTTGAGAAGCATAACTATGAAACAGGAATTTGAGTGAAAAGGACAAGAAACACTGCATAAGCATCAAAATTATAGCTGAAAAGAATTTATTTGTTAAGTTTTGCAATTACAATAATCAAATGTTGAATTGTACAAATGTCATGTCAATGTGATGCAATTGCAACAGATTATGTTACAAAATAACAAAAGTATCGATTTACAAATTCACCATGTCACCTTATTTGCTGCCACTTTGTGAAATGATGCCTTGGGAGGGAAGAATATCAATCAATCTCTTACAACATTCAGAAGAATATCTGCAAATTTCAGATTCAAGTCCACTATTGTGCAAAATTGTCCGCTTGTTCGCTGTTCACATGGTCACTTGTGCGACTGGAGTACCAACTAAACAGAATAAGACAATGTTCTCAGATATATCATCACATCAATAAATCATCGGGATGGAATTTTCTAGAAGTTGACGATGGAAAGTTGCCTTACATCTTCAGCAACCACAATAACTTAGCAGCAACAGAGAAATTTTCATTGAGTGTAACATGAATTAGTCAACTGCAAAGACAATGCCTTCTAAAAAACTAGCAGAATGACGTTTGTGGTCTTCACCAAAATGTTTAAACAACACATTCCAAGTACATAAATCAGGAAGAAGTTCCTTCTTGAGCATTTCAGCATATAGCCTAAATGCTTCATTCCAGTTACCCAAATTGCAATTTGCATTTATGAGTAAAGTATAGGTGTAGGTATTCGGGGACAAGCCATTCTCTTGCATCCTGAAGAAGAGCTCATAAGCCAATTGAATCGTCTGGTTTATGCATAATCCATGTATAAGAGCATTGTACGTTATTTCATTTGGAAAGATATTCTTATCCCGCATGTTAAAGAAGTAGGCATACGCAGCTTCAAGATGACCCCTTTTTGCATGTGCATGAATGAGAACAGTGTAGGTGACAACTGTGGGAAACAACTTACTGTTAAGCATGGCATCAAACATATTCTTTGCTTCTTTCATTTGACCCTTTTTGCAATGTGCATGAATTAAAGAAGTATATGTAATACAATCTAGTTGAAATCCATCATCTACCATCTTTTTCCAGATATTATAGCCTTCTGTCAGATTTCCCATCTTGCAGCAGCCATCAATCAACACATTGTATGTAACTGTATGAGGACAAATGCCTCTTGTTATCATTTCCTCCCGCATCTGGAGAGCGTTAAAAGCAGACCTTACCCTTAACCCTCCCATTATTCTTGTCGTGTATGCATAGCAATCTGGCTGGAGACCTCGCTGCAACATCTCATCAAAATAAGCTTCTACCCTGGCAAAATTTCCAAACTTACAAGATCCCTTCATCAGAAGAGTATATGAATAAACATCAGGCATACAACCTGAATGAATCATCTTCTCTTTAAGCTTTTGAGCTTCCTCTAGAGCTCCCATTTGGCAATAGCCATAAATAAGAATATTGAATGTTCTAACATTAGGACGGATATGTTCATCTCGCATATGATCAAATAAGTAAAGAGCCTCCTTTACATTGCCAAGCCTACAAAATCCATAGATTAAAGAGTTGTATGACACGATATCTGGTGTTAGATTCATCTTCCTCGTTTCAACAAACTTATCTCGGGCTTCCTCCATCCGACCACTGGTACACAACCCATAGATTAGAGCATTGTAAGTCACCACCGAAGGAGCTGTGCCATTTCCAACCATCTGATTCCTAAAGCCTAGTGCCTCATCAATATAACCTCTGTCGAGCAACCCACTGATAAAAGGGTTGTAACTTAAAGCTGAGACCTTTCCAGATTTTTTCATCTTACCAAGCAACTTCTTTGCCTCATCAAATTCACCATTCTTGGACAGTCCATTGATGATGACATTATAGGTAACGTCATTGGGCAAGCAACCAGAGTCCCGGCTCTCCATGTCACCCAATATCCTAAGAGCTTCGTCGGTCTTCCCTTCCTTGCAGAAGGAATCGAGCAAGGTGTTGTAAGTGACAATGGTAGGATGGATACCAGAATTCACCATTTCTTTGTAGACGGCCCGCACCTGTGCCCATTGGCGTGTGTCCCTCAAAGTCCTCAGAATCCTATTGCAATTTTTGACATTGGGAAGGAAACCGTGGGCCACCATCTTGTAGAAGGTCGACACGGCCAGCTCCGTCATCGAATACTTGGTGTACAACATGAGGAACAGATCAAGGACGGGAAGAGCAAATCCGGGGGAGGCATGGTCATCGATTAGGAGGTCCACGACACCGTAGAAGCGGAGGCGGAGAACTTGCTCGGCGATCGAGTAGGCGGCGTGCATGAGACTGCCTTGGGCGAGGATCTGAAGGAGGGTGTGGAAGGCAGCTTCGGAGTGTGGAAAGTCGGGCTGCTGATCCGCCCAGCGGAAGAAAAGGAGGGCGACGAAGGGGCGGGGACGGAGGGAGCGCAGAGCAGCAAGGAAGGTTTGGGGCTCGTAGAGAACGGGCTTCAGCGAGTCCGGGACAGGGAATCCGGCGGTGAAGGCGGCGCGATCCGAGTCGAGAATGCCCGACAGAAAGGAGTCCAAGGAAGGGCGATCGAAGGAGGGAGAAGGATAGGAGTAGGGTTTGCCGGAGAGCAGGAGGAGGTGGAAAGGGCGCAGCCGCCGAGCGTGAGAGACGAGCATGAGGCAGGAAAATCTGAGCCGTAGTCTTTGTTCTGTAAAATGTGGCAAAACTCGTCCCAGCGACCCCGTCTTTATTCTGATAAAATGATTCAAGTGGACATCAACAGGTGGAGTTTAATTTAGATGATTTGAAAATGAAAGAACGAAATCAATCATAAATAAAGGTAAATAAAAGTATTTAATTAATAAATTTAAGAATAAGAGGGTGAAATTATTTTTAAAATTTTGAAAATGGATAAAATTCGTCAAGACGCTATAAGATGATTCCTATTCCCATTTTTACATCCCAAATATTAGGAATGACAATGGTGCGGGAACAGGGTGGATTTGTCATCCCTATCTCTAAATCTAAATTATAGCCCCGTCCTTATCTCCACCTCCATACCCGATTTTGTATAATCGGGTAATCTCTGCCCCGATCCCCGCAGGGATTAAATTCTCATATTCACCTCATACCCACCTCAAAATCGGAGATGAGGGTGGGGATTCCCCATCCCCGACCTCACGGGGATTAAATCCCCATACCCACCCCCATTGGGAAAAATTAATTTTTTTTCGTTATTCTATTCAAATTCAATGATGATTAGATTTAATTAAAAATTAAAATATCAAGCACAAATAAAAATTCAAGTAATCAAATCATATTTCAACTACATGAAGCAAATATTAAAAATCTTAAATAATTCAAATTCAAAGAAAATAAAAAACATGTCATGGTGTCCCCCAAACTCCACACTCCACAAAACTTGAATGACTTTAGAATTGCGTAGCACAAAATGGAATTTAGCAATCAGAATTGTACTATATTGTACCCAATCAGCCAAACTATGATGAGTTGTATAACTCCTACAAAATTATATCCAGGAGCTGTTATTATATTTAATTCTTTATAACATTATTAAAGTTGATATATATGCAAATTTATAAAGAGAGCAAGCTTAAACTTTCTACTGCATAAACATTAAACCAGTAAGTTAAATTAAAGCAAAATAAAGCTCCATAAAAATGAACATATCTATCACATTACAGTTTTCATAACGATCAAGAGCAAGTTTCATAATAACATATAAAGGACTTTTGCACATAAGTGTTGGAGCAATCTAGGTACCATAGGTTTTAATATTTGGGTAAATGTTTAAGTTAGGTTATT
>JBAMIB010039515.1:0-15907 GCA_037177415.1 Kaempferia rotunda
AATTCACGTCACTCCTTTTAGTATTAGTAAGATAACATATTGTGATATATCAATTTTAATTTGTATTATTGATAGATTAATTTTCTTTAATAAAAAATATATTTAATTATTTTTTATAATTGTTTAATAATAGAAAACTTATATAAAATCAATATACAACTTATTTTTAAATTATACCCAATAAATGTGTTTATCTAATAATTACTATATATATATATAAATAAAAAAAATACCGAAACTGTATTGGCACGGCACGATACAATACCGAAACAGTATCGTTCCGGTCTGAGACCGAAACCTTAGCACGGGTCGAGATTTTAAACCTTGATAGAAACACACTGCATGGGAGGCGCCTTCTGGTGCATGGAAGGTGTCTCCCACAGTGTCGCGCACGCGCGTCACCTTATATATATATATATATATGTTGTGCTCCAAATGTCGTGCGACACCATCCGCGACTAAGGGCCCGCCCCCACGTGGGTGTGAGCCCACCGCATTTAGTCACGAACGGTCCCGCCCGGCATCGGCCGCGCAACATATTTTATATATATATTGGTGAATAAAGAATATTCCAAATAAATCCTTACACATCAAGTATTTTTTTTTTTTTTTGAAAATCCATAAGCCTATAACACTCCCTCATGCTAGTTTAAATATATTGTATAAATTGAGCTTACAAATATAACTCCTAACAATTTAGCAAACTGATTATTGGAAATAATAAAATAAGTAATGGTATCCTTGTATTGTAAGTGACAATTAATCTTTGTATTTTTTTTTTCTCTCATTAAACATAGGATTCAAAATTATATGGTAAGGGTGCATCCTAGCTCAGTCACATGATGCTTAATCCAAATGAACTCACATGTAGCTTAGGTTATGGCTTTACATACATTACCTCTACATTTGACCTTGCAATTACGCCTAATTTCTTGCTCTCCCAGAAAATAAGGTTAGTTTTCAAGTGAACACAATAGTTTGTGTGGATTGTCTATTTGTCAAAGCTCCTACCAATCTACATCATAGTACCATATAATCTACAATATGAAAATGACCTTGATCACAAAATACAATATCTTTCCGTAGAGCACTTTTTAGCTAATATATATAATTTTTCACTATTATCAATGATCATGACATAGATTCTCCAAAATCTAACTAATCATACTAACAGCATAAGATAGTTTAGTTTTCCTACCCACCTCTTATATTTCCTAAGGTCATCTAGTTGCTCTCCTTTTTCTACTACTCATCTAAAACTAGGATCCATACGAGTTTCTACAGGTTTAGCCACTTGCATGTGAGCCTCATCAAGCATATTAGGTTCATACTTGATACCTTCCTTGAGCAAACAACCTTTATTCTAAGGAATTACTTAAGTGTAAACAGGTTAGTCTGTGATGAAGATGATCTTTCAATTTTCCGATCCCAAATGTAATCTCTCTAATGATAATAATACCATCCATTAGGGTTTGAAAGGATAATGGAGTAGGAAAAGGGCTTTCCTAATAAAGTCAGTTAGAAAAAGGTGTGGTGGAAAAGAAGTGAGAAAACTCAAGAAATGTCAAGTTGGGAGTTATAAATGTACAATGCGTTAAGAGAAAAACAACCACAATGGTAACCTTTTTGAAGATGATAATATGATTGAGGAAAATGCACTTGATGGTTTGTGGAGATAATTTATCATTGTTAAGGGACATGAGTGAGCAAAGCAAGTGCATTCAAAGGTCCGTGGAACAGTATATCATCTTATTGAAAGATGATAATGAAGGAAAGATAACATACAATGAGAATGACATCACCACGGAAGGAATGAGGGGCATGCATGTATAGAAGCGAAGTCTAAACAACCTCAACAAGATTTTGATTTGTTTGTTCTACTACATTTTGTTGAGGTGCATATGGACATGAGAGTTGATGAAGAACACCATGGCTCAATAAATGACTTAAAAGAGGTAAACTAGTATTCCCTAGCATTGTCATTGTGTAGACACTTGACAAAGATGCCAAATTGGTTTCTAATTTTAGCTAAAAGGAGAAAAAAGTTGGACAAAAGTTCAGTCTGATCTTTATTAGAAAAAACCAAGCCATTCAAGAATCAGCATTGATAAGGGTGATAAAATGACTGAATCAAAAGATAGTTAACTTGGACCCTAATTATCATAAAGAACTAGAGAAAAGGGTGCAGAAACATGCCTATGTACACTATTAAGAAAAAGAGACTTAACTTTCAAACACCTATCATATTCATGATGTTAGGATTGGAAGATTGGGTATCATTTTCCTCAAATTTTAGAGACAAGGATAACCAAGACAACTATAAATCTAGAGGAGTGAGGAGTGAAAGTTTAGCTAAGAGAGCAAAAGAAAATAGAGGCACATTCAGTTGGATAGCCCACGAGACTCTAAGACTAATACCAATTACTATGCTCATCCTAAAATTCTAAATAGAAACAAAAGTGCCATCAAAGGTGATAGATAACAACTCTAATGGAAACTTAGGGGAATACTGAAGTACATAGGAAGTGGCATCAAAGGTGATAGATAACAATTCTAATGGAAACTCAGGGAATACTAAAGATAGATTGTACACTGGTTAATGGGAAACATCTCTAATATCTTTAATAATTAGTGATGCCCATTGGTTATCATGACATTGTAGGACATATGGGTAATGTGAGAGAAAAAAACGAAGATACATTACCTGAGATATGTTACTTTGGTAACATCCCATGAAGGTGTCTCTACTTCTTGTTTATCTAGTAGACTAAAATGACTAAAATGAAGGTACTAATAATTGTTTGAAGTCATAGAAGCCTTAAGTACGTCACTGGAACACTAATAGTTTAACTAGATTGAGCTGACAAGGAGGATGGATGACCAGAAGGGGTTATGCCATGGCTAAATTATCCACCAAAGTGATTACACAATACAAAGAAGAGTGGAAGAGTAAATGAGACAGGTAGAGTGAAACTACTAGAAGTAATGGAATCAAAGGCATCAACAGAATCAACAGAACTACTATTGTCAGTAAAACATTTTTGTGACTTTTGCAATAGACAGTCTTGAGACGGCTTCATGTTACATGCTAAGAATGATGAAGGTAATAAGGATGATGAGTATGATTGTCGAAGAGAGAATGGACGACCACCTTGTGACTCCAACAAATAAAATTGACTTAAAGGGGATGGCATGCGACAACAACACTAGTAGAAGAGTAGTGGATGACTTGGTGAGGGCTCTTACGCATGGAACGAAAGGTCATGCAGATTAGTATAGAATCTGAACTTGAAGAATATTGGAGAAGATGACGCTCGTGGTCTTTGATACGATGCTGATAGATCGGGGATTATTCAATATTATTTTATCAAATTTTATTTTAATATATTTTAGTCTATCAACCATAATGATATTATTTAATTATCTAATATATAATTTCAATGATTTATTCTCATGTTAATAAACATTAAATGATAAACATGTTAATTTTTTAAATAATATTTTAAAATAAATTTTATTTTCTATTATCATTTGGCATCCTATTAACATATAACAATAAGTTGAATTTATTCCCAGCGCTACGCAGCTACAGAAGCACTCCAGTTGATCATAAGCACCCATGGTTCGATTTCTAACTACAGTGATTTTCCTTCGGTGGGATGACAAATATGAGACGTTGGTTGTTAGGTGAGGATCGCTTGCGCTTTCGAATTTATCCTAGCCGATGGGAAACTTTTGTGAGACTAGGTCGATCACCTCCGACATTAGTCAGTTTGAAGAGTCAGATATTTCAATTAATAAAAAAATAACAAGTTGAATTTGCTTTATTTTAATTGGATAAAATATTTTTAAAAAATATTTTTTAATAGTAATATTATCCTAAATTAAATTGTAAAATTGTATTTATATTATCTTAATATTATACATTAATTTTCATAGTGCTTAATTAATATTTATTAATTGTTATCTTTTATTATCTTTGAAGCGTATATAAACATATGTGGAAGAGGAGTTTTTAAAGGACTTTCCTATCTTCATTAGAAATTAACTTTGTGAATGCATTGCTTCGAGTAAAAGCAAATTGAACATGACTTTAATAATAAAGGGCAACTAGTGCACGAAGCATCCACCAATGTAGGGTTCAGGAGGGTCTATTGTACGTAGCATTACCCTTCATTGCAAAAGTTTGTTTTTGCAAAACATGACTTTACCAATCATAATTAACTCTCGTTAGGTTTGACATTTATAAGCACTTTTAGGAAAGCACCCCAAAACCTACTTAAGTATTTTATATTATATTTAGTGCGAATATTCATCATTTAAGTATGCATAGATCGTCAATATTGCCTACATAACTAGGTGTTGAATACTTCCGAAAATTCTCGTAATTGTAGAGATTATAATTGATTTAGATTAGCTTGATTATAGGGATTATGATTGATTGTATTTAATGATTGATAATATACCATATTTATAGGATTTTCTTTCCATCCTTATGTATATAAATACCTACACGTAAGAGGATTATGGTGATTAGAAATAGATGGTCTCTCTCTTTTACACGATATTAGAGTAGGGTTCTCTTTCTCGGACCAAATTTTTCTGCCACCCCTGTTGTTGCTTCCTGCAGCTATCTCTACTGTTGCTGTCGATTTCAGCGTCGACATCCTTTTCTATTAATTTTGGCACTGATGTCCGTTTCTAGCGATTTCGTCGTCGATGCCCTGTGCTGTCGATTTTAGCATCAATGTTCTTTTCTATCAATTTTAGCATTGACAAGCCCGTGCTGCCATTTTGTGCCGATGTCCTTTTATGCCTCGGGTTCTTCGTGTGACCATTGATCATCCTAACAGTAGTTTTTCCTCATCTTCCAACACTTCAGCTATGACTGCTCGCGGTTGTGGGTTCTTTCAAGATCGTAATAGTAGTCACAGTCATGATCATGGAACTGATACCACTATGAAAAGTCGTTCGTGTGTTCATTGTAGTCGTTCCAACTATGGCTTCGAGAATTGTTGGACAAAGTTTGGTAAGTCGAGCTAATAATGCATCTACCGAACTATCAACTCCATCACACTGACGGTGATGATGATACGATCTCGGTTTCTCATACTAATTATGAGAAATTGCTTCACTCTTCTACTAGCATTCCCTCTTCCATTGTTGCCTCATCCTCTTCAGGTGCGTTTGCTGTGTCTCATGATAAGTCTTGGATGTTGGATTCTGATGCGTCTGCTCATATTACTTGTACCAAGTATGTTTGCTCTTCGTCTTTTGTTTCCCCATCTTTATCCCTTGTCCGTTTAGCCAAAGGTACATATTCTCCGATTACGGGAAGAGGTGTTGTTAGGCCCGCTGCAAATATCACTCTTGATAATATTCTCTTTACACCCAAATTTCCTATTAATTTAATGTCCATAAGCTAGCTAACAAAAAATCAGAATTGTTTTGTGTCTTTTTATCCATCCTATTGTATTATTCAAGACTTTCACACGAAGAGGATAATTGGTGGATGTTGAGAGTGATAGCCTATATTATCTCGATTAGGTTACACCTGTAAGTTCCCGGGCACTCTCAGCAACTCTCCTTATCAGTAACATTGTTGTCTAGGTCACTCATCTTCTTTCACTCTCAAATGTTTAGTTCTCGTTCCATCTACTGATTTCCATTGCGAGTCCTGTAAGTTCGACAAACACCATCATACTTCTTTTCCATCTAGAGTTGATAATCGTAGTTCTTTTGCTTTAGAACTTGTTCATTGTGATGTTTGAGGACGTAATGGAGTTGAGTCAAGAGGAGGTTTTTAGTATTTTATAATTTTTGTTGATGATTATTCTCGCATGACATGGTTATATTTACTCAAAAATAGGAGTGAGACACTCCTTATGTGTTAATATTATTTTATAATGAAATAAAAACTCTTGCCTTGCGCATTCTTCGTACCTATAATGCACTTGAGTTCACTCAGAAGATAGTGTTACATTCTGTAATTCTCATGACATAATTTATCAAACCTCTTGTTCATACACTTCCCAACAAAATAGAGTGGTTGAATGCAAACACAATCATATTTTAGACGTAGCTTGTACTCTTCTTTGTCACATGCATGTTCCTAAAAAAAATGTGGAATTGCCACATCAGCGGCCCCCCTAGAGCCGGCCCCATAGATATGGAGGGAGATAAATGCAGGTACACAGGCGTTAGACGCATGATAGGGTAAGCAACAGGTCGTCAGTTCCTGAAAATCTACCCTTGGCTATTACGCTAGATATGTCATGCGCCCATCATTTATGCTACACCCTGGGGCCACATGTATGTTCCTAAATTTTTATAGGGTGTTGTACTCACAACTTGCTTTCTCATAAATAGGATATCTTATAATGTGTTACATGGGGATAACAAATCTCTTTTCTCTGTCCCTCCTCGCATATTTGGTTGTGTTTATTTTATTCATAATTTTACTCTTGGTTTGGATAAAGTTTCCTCGCTCTATTAAATGCATCCTGCTTAGATATTCTCGCACACAAAAAGGATATTGTTGTCTTGCCCCATTCACAAAATGCAGTTACACCTGTGCATGTTACGTTTGAGTCCCAATCATAATTTTCCCCAATAGCTCAGTCACATGATACATTAGCATCTCCTCCATTACCTATCCCACTATCCATGTCTCCCACTACAAATGCTCCATCTCCTCAACCATTGCAGGTGTACACAAAGCATTCTTGGCCAGAACCAGATTCATGTCCCTTATCTCCTGTTCCTATATATTTTGATGCTCCTCTCCCCTCTGATATTGATCTATCTATTGCTCTTCATAAAAGTATTCAGTCTTGCACAACTCATCCTTTGTCTAATCATATTTCGTTTGATTACCTTGGTCCTGCATTCCGCGCTATTGTTGTTTCTCTATCATCTACAAAAGTTCCAACTTCCTACTATGAGACTTATCAACACTCGGCTTGGCGAACTGCGATGGATGAAGAAATGTATCCTCTTATCTCTCGTTGTACTTGGGAGCTGCACCACCTTCTATTGATATTGTTGTTAGGTATTTACTTTGAAATTTAAAGCTGACAGTACTATTGATCGATACAAAGCTCATCTGGATTTACACAGACTTGTAATGTTGATTTCTTTGAGACGTTCTTGAATTCTATTAGAGTTCTGTTCTCCTTAGCTGTTAATCAATCTTGGCCAATGTATCTACTAAATGTGAAGAATGCCTTTCTTTATGGGGATTTGCATGAGACTGTGTTTATGGAGCAACTTCTAGGGTATGTTGCTTAGAGGGAGAATGCTACTATGGTTTGCAGACTTAAAAATGCTATTTATTGTCTTAAACAAAGCACCGGAGCCTGGTTTGATAAATTCAATATAACCAAGCAACTATTCACGTTGCAAGTAACTTAGTTTTTCATGAAAGTACCGAGCATATTGAGATTGACTGACACTTTATTCGTGAGTGTGTAATGAGCTAGAAAATTGTCACTCCATTCACATCATCCAACTAAATTGCCAATGTCTTCACTGAAGCATTAGGAGGAAAACGATTCTTGGAACTTTGTGACAAGCTAGAAATGATTGATATATATGCTCATCTTAAGGGGGAGTGTTGAATACTTCCGAAGATTTTCTTAATTGTAGGGATTATGATTGATTTAGATTAGCTTGATTATAGGGATTGTGATTGATTGTAATTAATGATTAATAGACATACCATAATTATAAGATCTTCTTTCCCTCCTTATGTATATAAATACCTACATGTAAGCAAATTATGGTGATTAGAAATAGATGGTCTCTTTCTCTTTTACACTAGAGTTTCTGAATTTTTAAATTTTTTGTAATGAGACAAAGAATGTTTAAGCACGAGTTAATATTAGTTTACTTATGTAAATCTGAAAAACTGCTTCATTAACCCACATCTGTCCATGTCATCTAAGCATAACAAAAAATCCCTCCATTAACTCGCATCACTCTATATCAGACTATCACAACTCCCTCTTTATATTTATCTCCACCCACCCACCCCCTTAAAGTTCGATGTCCTTATTAAGATTCAAAGTTCAACTCATACCTCAAAATGATCCATAATTAGTGGCATGTGAAACTCAATGATGATTCCATCATTGTACAGGCATTCTTTTGCAAATATGTAACCATACCTAAGATTTTCTGTTGTGAGAATAATAACAACTTAATAATGACTTACATAAGGAACTAACCAGTTATTCCTTAGGAACAATTATTAGTCAATGCTAAACCTCAAATTAATAATGGTACTCATCTATGACTATAAATCCCTTTCCAATAATTAGTGTGAGACTAAACTTGGTATACATGAATTTTTTTTTTAATGCAATATCCATTTTTCATATCATTGGAAGGGTGATTCTACTATTACAGAAGGATAGTTTTAGATTATATAGTTTCCCATTTCACGCCGACTGACTGTAGATGTAGTTTGTTACTTAAGAAGCAACAAATGCTTGTTATGTGCTTCTGGATGTCTCAGTTGTTATTAATAATTTCCAACCCATTTGGAATCAATTCCTACTAAACTATCAAGCAACTGTATGCGTGTGGCTCACCCCTTCAGGATCTTCAGTGTCAAAATTCATAATTTATAACCCCCTTGTGCTTTCATTATACACAAATTATTCTTCTGCGAAACTCTATATGTTCCTCAGATTGGAAATTATCATACATGGGCATAGTACTCAAGTATCTTGTTAACTTTTTAGCCTATTTAACGCAATATGTTAGAAGAACCTTCAGGAGAATATAAAGGTATGGGACCAAAATGAAGATGAAACATGATTCTCTTAAGCTGCATAAAATCTGCTGCTGTAAAAATGGCATCTAGACATTGTTTTTAATTGCACCAGTTGTCTCTCTTTCTTTGGCAGATTGTTTGATGCTATAAATCAACACTAGTTTACCTATGTATTTAACGTAATACATAAAGCTGGCCTAGTCAAGTTCTTGTTTAAAAGAGGGATTAAGACTGTAGGCCCATCTATTTGTCTTCATGATGGAATTTCTATTTTTTTTTTACATTGATTATCATTAATCTGCATACATCTAATCCTTCAGTTTCTATATGTTTTACAGACCATTTATCGGAATCCAGCTGGGATTAAGCCTTACACAGTTCCTAATCCAGATCGCTGCAACTTGCCAGCTGGTGCCATTTTTGCAACTCATGATTCTATTGTTGTTGTGGATATGAATGCTCCTTCAGCACATGTGGCACTCCACAAGTGGCAGCCAAATACCCCAGATGGCCAAGGAACACCTTTCCTGTTTCAACACAGTAAATTTGCTGCTAATTTAACCAGTGGTGGTTCACTCATGCGCATGTTCAAAGGACAAGGTGGATACAGTTCAGATGACTTGCAATATCCTCAGGCATTAGCTTTTCCTGCATCTGGAATCCGAAGTTCAGAAATTGTTGCGGTGACATGTGACAAAGAGATATTCACTGGTGGGTGGTCTTGTTTCATAAATTTTTGCTAGACAATTTATGTTACAAGATAGTTACATGGTGAGACATTAGATAGTTTTCAATTGTCAATGCTACCTGAATAAAGAAGTTAGTTTGGACTAATAAATATAAATGGTAAATGGATCTACTTTGTTGGACTTTTTTTTGAGACCTCCAGAGTTCTATTACCTCTGTTACACTAAACTTACTGATTGTTTTCTATTCCTAATCATAGATTTCTCAGTCATTATTGAAACTTTCATTCCAGCAGAATTGCAGAAACCCTTGAATCTGATTTTCATTGCTTTGGACTAAGTTACAAAGCTCCTATTTTGGAGTTCTCGCAGTGAATAAGTTACTATTGATTTTCAGTATTGCATCTTCTTTATGTGTTCTCTTGATTTGTTGGATGGTGTTTTTAGAATTTTAATTGATCACTCCTCTGATATAGGTGGGCATGCTGATAACTCCATCAAGTTGATCTCTTCTGATGGAGCAAAAACCATTGAAACTGCTGCTGGACATTGTGCACCTGTGACTTGTCTTACTCTATCCAAAGACAGCAATTATCTTGTCACAGGATCTCGTGACACAACTGTTATTGTTTGGAGAATTCACCGTGTTTCCCCATCAAACGTGAAGAATGCCTCAGAATCTACCTCCGCACCAGTGAGTTCGACAAGTGGTAGTGATCTGCATAGTACCACTGATTCCAATAGAAGAAGGCGGATCGAAGGCCCCATGCATGTGCTAAGGGGTCATCTCGGAGAAATAATCTCATGTTCTGTTTGTTCTGACCTAGGTGTTGTTGCTTCCTGCTCCAATGCTTCTGGCGTTATCCTACACTCATTGAGGAGAGGGCATTTGATAAAGAAATTAGATATTCAGGCACATATTGTTTGCCTCTCATCACTAGGAGTACTGCTAATTTGGAACAAATTCAACAAAAGGCTCTCCACCTTTACAGTCAATGGGATTCCAATTGCTACGACTCTCGTATCACCCTTCTCTGGCAGTATTAGTTGCATTCACATTTCTGCAGATGGGGAGAATGCTTTAATTGGGACAGCGTCAAGCACTGATCAGATAAATAAAGACATTATTCCTGAAAATAGTAGTATGGAGCCAGATAGGAGGGATGAAATTGCTACATCCAGAGAGAGTATAACAATTTCTGTGCCTTCGATTGCTTTCTTGAATTTGCATACACTGAAGGTAAATTTTGAACATTTTTCATGTTCTTATTCTTATGAATTTGCCATAACCTTACAATTTCTCATTGCAGGTTTTCCATTCGTTAGTTATGGAAAGAAATCAAGATATTTCTTGCATAGGTCTAGACAAGGACAGTACTAATCTTTTAGTATCAACGGCGGATAAACAACTTATAATTTTCACAGACCCTGCTGTAAGCTTTACAATCAACTACATTTACTTTCCTAGTCACTAAATTTTATTTTTTTTTATTTTTTTTTAAGATTCTGTCTTCCTCACTTTTGGTTGATAATTTGGTAAGTTCTAGGAGAAAACAGTGTCAGAGATCTCCCTCTAGAATTAAACTATGCATGTCCATTGGTTTGTGTTGAATTGCAATACAGTTAAATAAAAGATAAAAGTGAAAAATTAAAAAAGTACTTTGCTGTTGCTTCTTTTGTTTTAACTGTGATATGCATTCTCAAGACTTTATCTATTCTTGCAGCTGAGTTTGAAGGTAGTGGATCATATGCTTCGCCTTGGCTGGGAAGGCGACGGCCTACTCAAATCATGAATATTTTTATTCATGTGTTTTTTTTTTTTTTTGATCTCTGGTTGCTTTCAATCAGACATCAACCAAGTGATAGGATACACATCATGCAAATAGTAGAATAGCAGCATAGTTAAACGTGTGCATCACAGAGCATACAGGACTGCCTCATTTTCTCTATTCTGTATATGATCTTATAATTTGTATTTGAAATCAATTTTCATTCGCCTCCTTTTTCGTCTTAGACTCATTTTGTGTTCTTTGTGCGGCCAATTTATAAAGGTAACGAATGCTGCTATTCATATTTTACTTTAGTTGCTGTCTGTCGAATCATTTTGTATTTTTAACATAGTGAACCAATTCTGGCCTTTCCTCAAGTCGTGGCTCGTAAGTAGCATGCGGCTGTCGATGTCAATGATATTTATTTTGATTCATATTTTATAGGCATACAATGTGAGATTTTGTTTATGAAATTTTCTTGTGTTCAATTGTATCATGTTACAGCATTTTTAGTCTACTTTCTCATGAACAGGTTGAAATTTTGAATTCATTATGTTCCTTTGAAGTGTTGGTTAACAAGGTCCTTATTCTAACTCTTTTTCTCGTTTCCTCTTTTACATTGTAAGGTTTAAAGGTGTTGACGAATCATCAAATCTCAAAATATGGAGTACTCTTATTACAAGAAAAAAAAGTCATTATATCATGGAGGAGATTGCAGATAATCATAAGCAAATATCGCAGACAATATAATCTTTTAAACAAAGAAGGTCCACCTCGACTTATGACTAACATAAAGAGGTGCATTGACTACCCAATGAGAAGTATCAATTACTAAAACTCGACAATGGTATTTTGTTGTCAATACAAAATAGAAACAACGGACCTAAAAGGGTTCGGTGATTAAAGAGTCATCAACTACAATAGTATTATGTTGTCAATACAAAATAGAAACAACTAACCTAATAGGGTTCGAGTGATTAAAGAGTCATCAACTATTCCTAGAGGTGCATCAAGTAATTGAAGAATGGTTAACTACCATAAAACGTCCCTCAACTACATGGAGGAATACATTAACAGCTTAAGTAGTTATCAGCTACTCAAAGGATACATAATTGACTAATAGAAGAATCATAATACTTTCTGTCGCTAACCGGATCATCTAATAATGCCAAGCAATAGATGAGTTGATCACTCGCTGCCAAGGCAAGATGCTATGCCACAAATAATGACTACAAAAGTTGAGTTTCTACAAGCATATTTGGTATTTTTGTTTCATTATTTTCACTGTTGGAGATTTTAAGCCATTCTAATGTGTCACTATTATCTTATTTACATGAACGCTTTACTGAAAACGTTTTGCATAAAGTAGAAGTTATATGGTATTGTGCATGGAGCTCTCTTACCGATGTGGTGCCCTATAACGATGTCGTCTACACTCAAAGCTTAACGAAACACAGTCTATAATAGTTGCCAAAAGAATTTATATATTTTCCTTGTCTATTTTGTTGTTTAATTTACTGCTTGTTGTAGCACTTGTCTTACTTTGTTTGTTTGTTTGTTTATTATTATTATTATTATTATTTGTTTTTTTGCATGAACTATATTTGTATTAACTTGATTTATTAACTCCCTTTTTCAAAGAGAGAGAAATAGCTACTCTATCGTAATAATGCAAAGGAACAAAATCTTATGTTACTTATGATCGATACGACTCTTTTTTTGTACAAGGAAGCAACTAGAGAGTTTTAGCTTGTCCTTTTTGTCAGGAAAAATTTACAACATTCCACTACAAATGTTAAAATCAATTCTTAATCATTGTTTTTGTTGGTGTGGTTGTTGCTATTGTTTTTCTTTATTATTATTATTTTTGTGATGATGAGGTATTCTCTTTTTTTTTTCAATAATGTTATATATCACACGAATTAAAATCTCAATATTTGATTAAAGATTTTTGTTTTTTAGTTTCTGCTTTTCGTCTGCTCTGTATAACAATTTCCATAATTATAAAGATAATATAGTTGACATTTATTTTATTATGACAATATACAATTTCATAAGAATTGATCACATCTTAAAATAAATTAAAATATGTTTATTGGTCCGAATTTGGCCACATCTTGGTGATGTAGTTGGTTACATATCGATCATTTTTGTGCACATATCTATATTTAGATTTCTTAGCTTAACGCTATGCATGGTGATTCACTTTCTATTGAGTATTGACCGCATTTGGTAAAGGAATACAAGTGAACAAATATTAATATTTCTGCTTCAGTAATTTTGCTGTGATTAATTTGTGTAATCATGAGAATGTGCTTTGTGAACCTTATTCAAAATCAACTTCATAAATGGCCATAAAACCATTTGCAACTTGGCCATTAATTGCTGGTCATGTTGAAACAGAAGATGAAGCATGATCAAGAGAGGTTTGCACTATTCCCCCGGCCCAAGGTACTCAGAATGCATCAGATGAAACAGTCTACAAAGGTGCTTTTTAGTATAGTGTTCAAAGATGTAAAACTATTTTTTAGTACAAAGGCAGGCTCAACAAGGAGATGGCTGACTTTGAGTGGGCAAGCCAATTTAGGAGAAGGTTGAGACATCATATGGAACAAGCATATAGCCTGTGTCTTTTTTTGACTTGTGCATGAGGCATGATGCCAATGTACCCAAAAGCAAAGCATTACAATCTTCCACCACCGATGTCTGCATGTGTATCCCCCTTTCCGGTCATATATCGCCATGAATGCATTCGGCTCATGCTATCCTCTTCGAGGAGAGGGGGTGGTGGTGGTTCCACCAATTCATCCATTTGCCACAAACTTCTGTGCAAATTGGTCAAGCATTTGAAAAGCTGCCTCCCCTGATTGACACCCTTGAGAGTGCCAACACAACACATGCTTGCCTGACGCATTTTTCTTATCCCATGCTCTGTGATATGTAGTCGATAATGAATTTTGTCTAACTGGCTGGAATTCACATGTACACTTTCTACCACTTTCCCCATGAAAACAATTGCCGTAATAATCACAACTTCTCAAACTTTGTATATTTATGTGAGATCTGGTCACCCCAGATTTGATGTTATCTAACTTGATTAATTATTATTATTATTATACTTCAACAAGATGTGAGCATCCTCAGCAAAACATGAAGTTATGCCCAAAAGCAAGGGATGATTATGAATAAATTATCCTAATGCAATGGATTGAGAAAGGAAAGGAATCTAAGTGAAAAACAAATCTTTCAGGAAAAGGAAGAAAGAAAAAGAAAGAAAATGAAAAAACCCCTAGGAAAAAAAGAAGAGAGAGACAAAAAGAAAGAGGGCAGTAGCTCAAGTACACTTGTAGGGCTACCGCAAGGTCGACCATGGATACACAGGGTCGACTGTGTTGGTGTAGTTTGTACTAATAGTCAAACTTGAGTTTTGATGAATGATAAATATATTAAAGTTAGACTCTATGTGAACTCACAAATCTGTGGAGTTTGCAGGGAAAAGGTCCAGAGGTTCGAATATGAAACATGGGATGTTCGACTCTCAGTGTTGGCGATCCGGGATGTTCGACTCCGGGTGTTGGCGATCCAGGACGTTCGACTCCAGGTGTTGGCGATCCGGGATGTTCGACTCCTGGTGTGGTGATTCGAGATGTTCAATTCTCGGTGTTGGCGATCCATGATGTTCGATTCCTGGTGTGGATGATCTAGATGTGCGATTCTGGTGTAAGCGATTTGGATGTCCGATTCCGGTGTCTATGTTTCCTGGATGTCCGATTCCGGAAGGTAAGTGAGGTAAATCACTGGAGAAGAGTGACTGGTAAGGACGCTTTCCTGGTGGAAGGAACAGTAAACGTCAGACCAACTTAGAACTATTTTGAGAATCTAAGCTGAGTACCTTGATTAAGTTTTGGTCATGGAAGGACAAAACTTAATTACTACTTCCATTATTTAATTGTACTAACTCTATTTTACAGGGTAGATAGCTTATGTGCCTCTGACTCTATTTTGCAGGTCAAAAGGGAAGTTTTGACTTCGGGTGAACAGTGCTGGAGGGGCCTCCAGAGGAGCTGGAGGGGCCTAATGAGGAGCCTGCCGCGAGATGGAGGCGCCTGGCCGAAGGCGCATTCATGGGCTTTGAAGCCCCCTGGCGGAGGCGCCCTCCAAGGTGCTGGAGGCGCCTTCCAGACGATCAGAGGAGAAGAAGTCTACACTGATCATCTCCGTGTCAACAGCTGCGTTGAAGGTGCCGTTAGCCCTCTATAAAAGTGCAGTTCGAGCTAAAGCTTTGACACAACAATTTCGACAAACTCTAACGTGCTCTACTGCTACCCGGTGCTCGTAGACTTCGCTACTACTGACGTGCTATCGCTTCAGACATTCAACCGTTGCCGACAGCCCTATGCCGACTCCTGACCGCATCCAAAATCACATTTTCGGAGTCGGTAATCTTTAATTTAAGTAATTTTGTACTTTATTATTACAAGAGAAGTGTAGCATGTTACACTTCTCTATTTCTGTGTTTGATTCACTCTTTCGGCGTTACTGGAAGAGGATTTTAGTGGATTGCCCAACGAAACGGTCTGGAAGACCGTGAGCCTTCGAGTAGGAGTCGTCCAAGACTTCGAATGAAGTAAAATCTTCTGTGTCTTTATTTCATTTC
The DNA here is from genome assembly GCA_037177415.1 of Kaempferia rotunda. Lineage (NCBI taxonomy): Eukaryota > Viridiplantae > Streptophyta > Magnoliopsida > Zingiberales > Zingiberaceae > Kaempferia > Kaempferia rotunda. Next base: position 15,892 of record JBAMIB010039515.1, read on the forward strand.
CACTGCACTTACTCCG